>JARJLG010000310.1:0-87229 GCA_029448575.1 Mycena maculata
CACATTGACTAAGCCCTCAATAGAGTTTAGCCTTGAAACTCTACTCGGTGGTCCCGCATTCAATGGCAGATGAATGGACTGTTTCGGTCATTACGTGGATGAATCCGGCCCTGCGAAATCACGAGAAGGTCAACACCATCTTCAGTTTTGCTCAGATACGGCAGTGGTACCGTGATCAGGCAAAGCAGAAGGCGTTGGCAGATGGTACGGCCAAGGTATGTTCCCATACCCTACATCCCCTTGGTAGCGAGGACCTCACCTGGTACGCTACAGGTGCGCCCTGCTGCTCAGCCCCACCCTGAAGTCAAATTCTACAATATTGAGCGAGAAATACCCTCCGTTGATGATCAAGATGAGTTGATGGACCTCGACCTGGATGACATCGAGTCCGACGACGAATCCGACGAAATAAGCGCGGGTGTTGTTGAGGAGGCCAAGAAAGATTGGCTGGATGATTCTCAGGAAGTTCTTCCTTCAAGCGACACCCTTTTTTCTCGAAGCGGGCGAAGTGGATCTAGACTCGGCCTTACTGCAGGACATCTTGGCTGAACGGCCTGGAGCCGCGATGCAGCGTTCTACCACCAGTGTTGATGATGAATCTGAAGGCATGGAGGATGGTGATGAGGAAGAGGATGCGAATGCAACGTTTACACTTGGATCATGGTGATACACGACTCGGACAGTAATTCCAGATTTTCTTGTGGGGGCGGCTCTTACATACATTATTTTGTTCTGCAATATTTCCTTCGGTTCCTCCCTTGAGTATGTCTATCAGTAGTGAATATACTCAGATCCTCGCGGCGCCTCGACACGACGCGCCGCGATTTTTGCGCGAAATAACCCCGTGATCCTGCCACGTGATGCCTCGAAAAGGTAAATTACAAGGTAAATTACATATGTTGCAGGCCGAGGAAATTTTGCCAGGTATATTACCTATTTTCTTGCACCTGCCGGAGTTTTTCCCGCAACCCTAAAACGCTCCATTAAGATTCGAAAAAAAAAATAACATATAATATATGAAAGGTCTGTATCTTGACCTTGGCGACTTCAGTTTCGGAAGGAGGATCGTTTCAAGTTTAGGAGACCTGGAGGAAATATTATGTATGTAAAGGTGCGGGTTCAGAGCGAGAGAGCACAAGCCAAGAGGCGATTCGCTAGCCGAGCACACTATCAACAGCACGTGCTCGAAGAGCACCTTCCATATCGGGTTGTTGATATCACAAGCATTGGTGTTCTCCCACACGGCGACCACGAGCTCCGACGCGTCCCGCTCGGCCTACGACGAGTCCACCGGTTCCCCGGTACCCATCTTACCTCATAGGGAGTAGCAGACATGTCTTGCTGCTGAAAACGACTTGACGACCCGCGTAACAGAGCCACCGTGAACTACCAACAAACCACCGATTCTGGCGTAAATACTGTCGATAATACCCCTTTGTCACACGTAAATGAACTCTGTACATCCCAATACCCCCAGAATGTTTTGTTTCAACTTGTTATATGTCGAGTCAGGCCAAGGCCGAGGAAGTCCGACCTCGGAGTTTGCGGTTTCTCGCAACACTACAAAGAATAGAGTGAGCGACTATTTGGGTCCGCAGTTCCGCACAAGACTATAGTCTGGAGTCACGGAGTTCGGAGTTCGGAGTTGAAGTCCGAATAGAGGATGAAGACAGAGGCTCAACCAACGCCGAGATAGCGAAGAAACAATCAATAATCAAACTGAAGTACAAAACATATCTAACTAGCTTTTTAAACTAAGTACGCTATTGTCTATTGAATACAATAGCGTGCGAGATATTGGTAAGTAAGAAACGTTAAACAATAAGGTAGCAAGGTGACTTAGTAAGGTTAAACAATAAAGGACTTCGGGCTTGGTAAGGACGCCCGAGAAAGAAGTCGGACTAGACAATAAGGCCTCGGAGAAATACAAGTCCGTCAGCCCGATGAGTAATCAGTGATTAGAAGGGAAACGCTCAGTAGACCTTCATAGCGTGAAAACCCTCTCGGGAATTGCCGGACCAGGCCGGCCGGGCCGGCCGGTCCGACAAAGCACGGATATAACAGTATCCCCCTCTTAAGACTCTTACCCTCAAGAGTCTTCGGAGTTAATCCTGTTTGATCCGCCCGGAAAATATCGGTTGCCGAAATCACCGATGTCCGAGAATGTCCGAGGACGGCGACCGAAGTCCGGTATGTCCGTAAGTCCGATAAATCCGCAGCCGCGGGAGTGTGAAGTGAAAGACATATATAAGGAGGTCGATTCGGAGTCGGAGTTTAAAATCCCCCTTGACTTGAACCACCATGTCGTCCTCGAATATCGTTGTCCCACCCCACGGTAAGTCGTCATCGGTGTTTGTCGGCATTGTCGCTGACAACACCGACAGCCTGCCGCCGCTGCCGCCGCACTGGGCGGACCTGTTTGAAGAAAATCGGGAGGTCCCAGGGCTGCATCGAGTGTCAGCAGTCCAAGGTGAAGTGCGAGTGGACTTCGGGCCCCGCCGACTCCGACCCCCGACCTCCGAACTCCGCCCCCCCCGTGGCTAGCGGCTCTGGGCCCTCGGCGCCTGACGCTGTCGCAGCAGCGGGCCCCTCGTCGGAGTCGCCTCGGAGACCGAAACGTCGGAGTCCGAGGTCGCACCCCGGGGTCCCCGCGACCAAACGTTACCGCCCTCCCCGCCACAACTGCGGCCTCGCCTGCCCATGCTGGTTCGAAATCGCCCAGCTGAAGCTGGTGGTCAAGACCGCCAGCGAGCGCTATCGCTTGATCCGCGCTCAGCACCGACGCAACCGCCTGAGCCGACTGCAGCTCAACCACTCCATCCTACGGATCGAGGAGTGGATCAAGTCCGCCGACGCGGACTTCACTTTATACCCGCTGCCCATTTTCCGGACCCGCGTCTCACCGTCCCCCGAGCTCTCCGAGGTTACGCGCCTCGACGACCCCGAGCTCAAGCCCGATCTGGATACCATTTGGTACGGGTTCGGGGATGATGTGATTGAGGACGGAGTTCGGTCTCGGGAACCGACGGCGAACCCCGAAGCGATGGATGTCGATGTCTCGGAGGTTTCGGGGTCGGTGGCCGAGGGAAAAGGAAAGGAGAAAGCGATGGAGTCGGCGTCCGGAGAGGAGGAGGAGGAGTCCGAAGAGAAGGAGGAGGAGTCCGAAGAGAAGGAGGAGGAAGTACAAGAGGAAGGTTCGGAGTGGGGAGGAATTCCCCCGGAGGACTTGTAGATAAAAGCCTCGGGGTTGTATATAGAATAATTTCCTTGGTTGTAACGCGAAGTCGTGTCCGATGTCCGATGTCCGATGTCCGATGAAAGGGCCGATGTCAGAGGAAGTCCGAATGTCCGATGTCCGAAGGTCAATAGTTCGGACCCGGCTTGTCGGGGTATCGGAGGTGGAAGCTATCGACAAGTTCTGGTGCGTGAACGTCATCAGCTCCGACCCATGTATACTGCTCATCGGTGTTCTCGTATCCGAGCCATTCTAGCTTGTAACGGAGTTTGACTCGGAATCTCCGATCTAGCTTTGAGTCAACGATGTCCTTAACTTCAAAGTGCTCCTCGCCGTCAACGACTTCAACAGCCGCCGGAGGCTCCGGAGCCCGAGAAGGATAAGGATTAGGAAGGTGAGTCTCAAGCTGAGAGACGTGAAAGACCGGATGGATACTCCGAAGCTCTTTCGGAAGCCGAAGTGTATAGGACATAGAGCTGGGTTTGGCGATGACTTCGTAAGGTCCGAGATACTGCTCGGAGAACTTCGGAGTTGGACGAGTGGTTCGGATATGCTTCGCCAAGACGTAGGCTGAATCTCCGATGTTAAAGGTCGGACCGGGGTTGCGATGCCGATCGGCCGTGTCCTTGTATCGGAGTTGAGCGGAGGTGATCTGCTCTCGGAGGAATTCGTGAAGACTTTGAAGGTCGACGGCCATGTCTTTAGCGTAAGTGTTAGCCACATCACGCTCCGAATGAATGGTTAAAGCAGGATGGTAGCCCTTGTTCGCGAAGAAGGGTGAAACTCCGGTAGATGCGTTCGGAGAGTTGTTGTATGCGAACTCCGCCAGAGGTAACAGGCGGTCCCAGTCGTCCTGTTGGTAAGAAGTATACATTCGGATGTACTGTTCCAGGGTCTGATTAGCGCGCTCGGTTTGCCCATCGGCCTCGGGGTGATACCCCGAAGTGAAGTGCAATTCCATGTTAAGCAGTTCGCCTAAAGACCGAAAGAACGCCGAAATGAACTCCGAACCCCGATCACAGGTGACGTGGGAAGGAACTCCGTGTTTTGAAAAGACGTGAATAAGAAAGAGTTGAGCCAGCTCGACTGAAGTGATGTGAATGGTGCAAGGGATGAAGATCCCTTGCTTTGAAGAGCGGTCAATAATGACGAGAATGTTGTTGAAACCACTGGATAAAGGTAGTTCCTCGATGAAGTCCATAGAAATTGAGTGCCAAGGCCGAAGTGGGACCGGAAGGGGCTTCAAAAGCCCGTAAGGTTTGTGCCTAGGCTTCTTGTTGCGTTTGCACAAGACACAAGATAGACAGAAATCCCGAACGAAACTCCGAAGGTCGGGCCAGGTATAACCCCGACGCACGAGCTCCAAAGTCCGATTCTGTCCGAAGTGCCCCGAAAGGACGTGGTCGTGGTGGTATTGAAGAACTCGGACTCGGAGTTCGTCCGAAACTCCGTTGACTAAAGGCACGTAGATGCGTTCATCAAATCGGAGAAGGCCTTTGTTGTCGATAGACCATCGGCCGGAGTCCGAAGCAGCATGTCCGAGTCCGATGACGGCCGCGGGGTCATCTCGGAGATGGGCTAAAATGTCGGAGTGAAGCTGCTCGGTGTCCATAATGACCGAAGCCCGAAGGACTGGTTCTTCAAGATAAGTGGCTCGGAGTGACGCTGATAACTGATCCTGAGTGAAAACGGGGCGAAAATTATGAGGGTTAACTTGGCTGTAAGCCCTATCCCCCTCTTTAGGGTAGACGTCCCATCGTCTAGTTAATGCGTCCGGCTTGCCACCTAAGCGACCAGGGCGAAAGCGAATGACCATATTGAAATGGCAAAGGTACTCGGACCAGCGCACTTGTCGACGAGTCAAGACCTTTGAAGTAGAGAAGTACTCCAGGTTCTTGTGGTCAGTTACCACGTCGATAGTAAGTGGTGCGCCTTCGAGATAGTGACGCCAAGTTTTGAAGGCATCAAAGATGGCTAGAAGTTCCTTGTCATGAACGTCATAGTTCAACTCCGAAGGATTGAAGGAACGACTCCGAAAAGCCACCGGGTGGATGTCACCGTCATCTCCGAAGATCGAGAGTATGGCGGCTAGAGCGTAGTCCGAAGCATCGGTCTCAACGATGATTTGTCGGCCCGGAACCCAATGGTGAAGGATCGGGGCTTCGGAGAACGCATTCTTGAGGCGTTCGAACGCCGATTGGGCCAACTCCGACCAGTCCCATTTAACTCCGGATCGGGTCAAGCGAGTAAGGGGAATGGTGATGTCGGAGTAGCCGTTGATGAAACGCCGATAGAAGTTGCAAAAGCCGAGGAAGGATTGAATGTCTTTAACCTTCCGAGGGACCGGCCAGCCAAGAATGGCATCAACCTTGTCCGAGGCCATCGCGAAACCATCGGGGGAGAGAATGTAACCGAGGTATTCACAAGTCGTAACTCCGAACTCGCACTTCGGAAGTTTGCAGTAAAGTCCGGCTGCGCGTAATCTCCGAAGGACTTCTCGGACATGCGAGGTATGCACATCGGAGTTGTCGGAGTAGATTAGAATATCGTCAAGATAGACGACGACGCAGATATCGAGCAAGTCCGAAAAGAGGCTATTCACAAAACGTTGAAAGGCCGCGGGTGCATTAGTCAGCCCTTCGGGGACGACTCGCCACTCATAAGAGCCGTAGCGAGTCCGAAAGGCCGTCTTCGGCTTATCACCTTCAGCGATACGCAAAAGGTGGTAGGCATGTCGGAGATCGAGCTTGGTATAGATTCGGGCTTTGCCCGGAGCGTCGAGTAAGTCCGAAATGAGCGGAAGAGGGTAGCGATCCTTCTTTGTAATGCGGTTAAGTCCTCGGTAATCGACGCAAAGCCGAAGGCTTCCGTCTTTCTTCTTAGCGAAGAGTATCAGAGCACCGTGACTGGACTTTGAAGGGTAAATGAAACCCGCCTTTAAGTTCTTGTCAATGAACTCGCGCAAGGCCGTGAGTTCGGACTCGGACAACGAATAAATATGTCCGATCGGCGGTACTTCACCGTCCTCGGTGTCTATTCGGAGGTCAAACTCCCGATGAGGAGGAAGGTTGAACGCTTCGGACTCCGAGAACACGTCGGCGAAGTCATGGTACTCCGAAGGCAAGTCCGACTGGTCCGAAGCTAGTGTCGAGGACCGAGCGTAGACATCTTCGGTCTTCGGGGTTGCACGAAGAGTATACTGCACCGTACCGGCTTGTCCGATGATCATGGAATAAGCGGCAGCGGAGACGAGTGAAACCAAGGGTGTGGAAATCGGAGGGCTGGTAAAGCCCGAAGAGGAGTCCATAGAAGGACCGGGGTCCGGTAAAGACGTCGTCGGGGTTTCTGGTACAACTCCGAACGCTGGTAAGCCAGTCGTCGGAGTCGGCTCGGAGTTGTTCAACAACTCGGAGTCCGGCAGAACTGAGGCAGGACTAGTGTCCTGTGGTGTCGACACTGATGGACCAAGCGGAGTGGAACGGAAAGAGATACTAGCTGCCGACCAGTCAATCAACGGATTGAAGCGGTGGAGCCAGTTGTATCCAAGAACCAGTTCAGAAGGTGAATCAAGACGGGTGACGTAAAAATCCATTGAATGGACTTCACCAGATGGGAATCGGATTAACAGAGTGATCTGCTTTTTGATAATAGAGGAAGAGCCGTCGAGGTATCGCAACCGGATCGGATGTATTTCGGAGGTCGGCCATGCGTTCTTCATTACAATTTCTGAAGAAATAAAACAATGTGACGACCCCGAGTCGATAAGTGTCCGTAAAATGGTGTCGAGTCCCGAGGCGAGTGAGTCCGATAAAGTAGTAGCATAGAGATCGAGGTACAAGGCATTAGGTGAAAGAGAGGACGCGTTGAGATAGACTTCTTCCGTGGGCACTCCGAGAGAGTCAACGCAACTCCGAACGGGTGCTGGAGTTTCGGAGTTGCTGGTCATTTTTTTGACTCAGTGGACGGAGTGGCCTCGGAGTTCGGAGTCGTGGCGGATGCCCGACCCTGCGAAGGCGTAGTCCTCTTCTTACAATCCGCAGCCTGATGTCCCTTTCCACCACAATACATGCACAACCCTTCCTTCAAACGCCGAGCGCGCTCGGTGTCCGTGATTTTGCCGTTCTTGCCTAACTTGTCGGCGTAGGGCTTCGGAGTTCTCGGGGTTGCGGACCCCGAGGCTGCTCCGGTCGACGAGGCGGATGCCGAGGAAGGATTGTTGGTGGATTTCGGAGCTTGTTGTGGTTTCTTTCCACCGCCGCCAGCACCGTGGCCCGAAGACCGAGACGCGGTGTTCGGGGCTGATTCGGTGTTGCCTTCACGCTTCTTCTCCGACTCCCGTTTCCAATAGCGCTGATCAATGCGCTGTGCCAAAGTCCGAAGTCCGACGAGATTTGTCGGAGGATCAAGCACCGCGAGCTGGTTCTTGATCCGACTAGGCAATCCTTCGTAGAATTGGGACCGAAGTGCCGCTTCACCCCAGCGGGTCATAGCTGCCTGGGTGTTGAATTCGACGATGTAGGTCGAGATCGGGTCCGATGGCTTCATCCGAAGCGTTCGGAGTTTGCTTTCGGCATCTCCGACAGGGTCATGCGGTCCAAAGACCGACATCAACTCCTGAATGAAGAGTGAAAAGTTGCCGTCCCAGTCGGGGACAGTACTGTCCGTGGCAAACATAGCGGGTTGGAACCAAGCGGCCGCTGCCCCTTTCAAGTATGAAAGGACAAAGATGATGCGGTCGTCGTCCGAAGGAAAATCCTGAACTCGCTCAGCGAAGTGAAGTCCGCATTGCGAGAGGAATAAAGGAAGTTTGGAGGGGTCCGAGCCATCGAAAGGCTCGGGGTTTCGGAGGTTGGATCGGGAACTCCGAACGGGACCCGAATTAGCTCCTGAAAGCGACCGAAGGACGGTAGTAAGGTCGTTGAGTCCGCTGAAAATCCGAGCACCGATCTCGGCGTCGTCCGGACTCCGAGGCCGACGCCGAGGGACAGGTCCACCACCTCCGGGCCCACCAGGACCATCATCATCCCCGTCGTCACCCCCATCGGGGGCACCTCCCACAGGTTCCTCGGGTTCGGTGTTCCGAGTCGGAGGGCGCTCGGGGTTCTCTGCCTCGGGCTCCGGGGCTGGAGCCTCCTCGGTATCTACCTCCTGAATAGAGGCCACGGAGGGCACTCGCATCTGAACCGGAGGGATTCCTATCGGAGATGGAGTCACCGGAGTTGCACCCCGACGGAGAAGCGGAACTGGTGCGGTATTTGGAACTGATGCTGAACGAAGACGAGGTATGGGATGAAAGACAATAGGAGATGGAGGTTGTTCTGAAGATTGGCCAAAAGTAGGTGGTTGAACCGGAGTTTGACCGAGAGTAGGAATGTTAGAAAATAGTCAGGATTCCCGACGTTCTCGGTGTTGGTGTGTCGGAATTAAAGGGTTAGGGGCGGTATTGCCCGGAGTGAAGAGATTGGGATTGAAGTATGATCCAGACATGGCGAACCGAATAGGTGAGTTTGATTATACTGTTATATGTCGAGTCAGGCCAAGGCCGAGGAAGTCCGACCTCGGAGTTCGCGGTTTCTCGCAACACTACAAAGAATAGAGTGAGCGACTATTCGGGTCCGCAGTTCCGCACAAGACTATAGTCTGGAGTCACGGAGTTCGGAGTTCGGAGTTGAAGTCCGAATAGAGGATGAAGACAGAGGCTCGACCAACGCCGAGATAGCGAAGAAACAATCAATAATCAAACTGAAGTACAAAACATATCTAACTAGCTTTTTAAACTAAGTACGCTATTGTCTATTGAATACAATAGCGTGCGAGATATTGGTAAGTAAGAAACGTTAAACAATAAGGTAGCAAGGTGACTTAGTAAGGTTAAACAATAAAGGACTTCGGGCTTGGTAAGGACGCCCGAGAAAGAAGTCGGACTAGACAATAAGGCCTCGGAGAAATACAAGTCCGTCGGCCCGATGAGTAATCAGTGATTAGAAGGGAAACGCTCAGTAGACCTTCATAGCGTGAAAACCCTCTCGGGAATTGCCGGACCGGGCCGGCCGGGCCGGCCGGTCCGACAAAGCACGGATATAACACAACTCTACTCTGCCTTTCCTGGCCCTCCGCCGCTATCGCATTCAGCTGGGACAATCACCGCGGATTCATGGACAGCAGTTAATGTTGGCAGCTTGAATCCCAAGGGGCTGAAGTGCCTGAACTGCTTCAAGGAATTCAAGAAAGGAGCAAGCCAAAAGAATTTGAGAGACCATATCATGTCGAATGCTTGCCAAGGTGTGTTCTCATTATGTACCACTGATAAATCTTGGTCGAGCTCATGCGATGTTGGTGGCACCCCCCGACACCACGCACTACTGAGCAGACAGTTCCTTTGGCTCCGCCGCAACTGGCTCGTTCGGAGCGCTGCGCGGGAATACCGCTTGCGTGGGATCCCGCAACATTTTGGGAAAAGTCGGGAAGCTTGTTTATTAATTCTTACAATGCGGGAGGTTCCACAAAAATTCCCTTACATACTCAAACATCTATACAATGTATATAAATATTTCCAGAGAATTCTTCCCCATACATCGTGCATACAATCCGAATGGAATCCAACACCGGCGAGACATCCAAACGGAGACGGAGCCCGATATGGAAGGTGCTCTTCGAGCACGTGCTGTTGATAGTGTGCTCGGCTAGCGAATCGGACACAAGCCAAAAGCCAGTGGATGATCGAGTCACCTCGGACTCATCGAGCCAAATTCGGAAGTGCCATAACCTTTCATCTTGCTCGCATCCCATGCTGCTCACCGAGTTTCCTCCAGAACTCCTCTTGAGCCTTCCCAGATACCTACGCTCGATTGAGGATCTTTTATCTCTTTCTTCAACGTGCCGCACGCTCTACAGAACATGTGCAGAGCCAGATCCAAAGATTATACCGGGTCTGGTTGCCGCCTCGGGGCGCATTTTCTTTCGCCCACATCCGCATTTCGTGATTGCTGCCACTGCCCGCCAACTTGGGGACTGGGCAGTCAAACACGACGACCACCGCTACCTGCTAGAAGTGGCCATTCAAGGCGGGGTCGAAAAGCTCTTAGAACTAGCAATCGACGTCGCAGAGCTCACAATGGAAGACATTCGGAAACTACATGCTTTTAAATCCGACGTAATTAACCCGTTAAATCGACGCCTCGACGTGGCGTCGGGGCCAGCGAGTGGAGATCCATGGACGGTGTGCAACGATCCCGAAACGACGTTGCTCTCCTGGGTCATTTACGGGGAGCTGTTCCACCATTCCTTCGAACTCGCCTACTCCCCCCTTCCCGAGCACAAACCACTGAGTAGCGTCACTCGATACAAATGGTTTGTGTATTGCATGCCCGACGTCAACAGTTTCAATTACATGGAATTCGAGGACCAGCCGCCCTTCTTCAAAGAATATGACCAGAAAAAGGATGACAGATTCCAACAGCTGAGCATGTCACAAGCGATGCGCGAGATGTTGAATCGTCTCTTGTGGGAACACGAGCTGCAGTCAACGCCGTCATTCCAGGAGATCCCCGGAGCGTCTCGCGAAGAATTCATCCGCATTGTGATGCATATGGGGATGAAATCTTTGGCTATCCTTGTACCCGGAGGACCCGAGAGGTTGCGGGAGGACTTGGATCGGATCGCAAAGGGGATTATTGCCCTCGAAGTCGGCGGTGGTGGCGACGACACATCCCTGCTCAAGTTTGTCGACGACCGTTGGCTGGGAGCCCCACGCTTTACATTGGAAACTGATGTCGGGTTCTCTCTTTGGGCCAACTGGATGGGCGAGGACGAAGACGAAGACGACTCGAAATTATTGATGGAGGCTATCCGAAGTCCTCCGCAGAGAAAAGTTCCTGTGGAATAGAATGTCGACTCATACTTATACTCACACATACATATAATTCATGGATACTTGCCCTTAAACTATACTATCAATACCCCTCCTATGCAAAAGTCCCTACCTTTGCAAAAGAAAGTTGGACGACTTTGCGACATGAATCCTCCCTCAATTGATTCAAACTCAAGTATGAGGGGAAACTTTCGATGCCCAGGAATCTACCTGTATCTTTTGTAGAATATCTGAAGCGGAATCGAGTCCGGGAGAAAGCGATACTTTCTTTTGCAAAGGTTGGTCATTTTGATCACTCGGCTCGGCAACCTCACTGCGGCCTCAATTCGAACCCAAATCCCTAGAAAATCGGGATCCAACATCTTTCAGTGGTAATGATAACGCCTGTGGATGCCGCGCCCTGTAGGACATGAATTGCGGGTGTGGCATTGCCATCAGACCTGTGTTTGCAAACGAGGGGTTTTGATAGTAGGCTTTATCTAACAGCCAGCGTTCGGCGATCGGTCCGCCCATCGGTGGCAGTGCCGCCAAATTTTACCGCAAACTTGCACCATGACACGGTCTGTGCCGCCGCTACCGCCGCCGAGCAAGAGACGCAAGATTCAAAAGGACTCTGAATTCGTGAAATCCACGCAGAATTTGGAGGAACAGCTCACTTCTGCTGCTGCCGCCAACACCTCGTTGAATCCCCTAGCAGACCTCTTGGATTTGGCATTGACGGCCACCGATGCGCAGGACACTTCAAAAGCCATCTACTCTCTGTACAGGGTGTTTGTTATTATCATATCCGGTGGAAAACTCGGGCCAGGTGGCGACGAAGCAGCTAAAGTTGTGAAAACTTGGCTCTGGGACAGGCTCAATTCCTACGTCGATTTCTTGTGCGGCCTGTTGAAAGACGAAGAAAGACTGCTTCGGGTATTTGCTTATCTTGCGATCCCAGTCCGTACTTATGCCTCTTTCAATAGATTTCGTCCTTGCAGATCTTATTTTCCCTTCAAAAACATCTCTCGTCGTCCGTCAGCTCGTCAGAGTCTCAACCTCAATTCCATGTTTCGCATTTCCGAAAGATCGTATCCAGTTTGCTGTTGTGTCCCCCTTCTGCGCGTTCGCCGCAGAGCAGCAAAAATGTACTGGATCCCGACGTTCTGCATCTATTCCACGAGACGTGGTTCAGTGTCCACGATGACGTGCGGTGGTTCTTCCTCCGCGAGGCGGGGTGCGTTTTTCTGTGACTCCCACCGTTGCCAAACTGATGTTGTGCAGGTCGTTAATTAACATGATATCCATCTCTCAGCATCCCGACCTCCCGGCAAATCTCCTCGCTATCCTAGAGGGCCTCAATACTTTTCCTACGGAGGCGTCTGAGCTCAACGCTTGGTGGGTGTCGGAATTGGGCTCGAAACCCCTAAAGCCGAAACCTTCCAAGAAAGGCGCCGCCGGTGCGGATGACGGGTCGTCAGACGAGGAAGAGGAAAAGGAAGGCGATGAAGATGATTGGCGCAAGTTCTTCGATGAGGATACGACGGCCAAGGACACGAATAAACCCAAAACATCGGGCGCAAGACTGCATAAACTGACGATCCATCAGTCGTTGCATTCGCTGTCCTCACATCGAGTAGTTTTTACCCGTGCATGGCTTGCACTGCTACCGAAACTCTCCGCAGTACGGGACGTTTCGATAAGCAAGAGCCTCTCCCTCCGCGCGCTCAACGTGATGCATCGTGGGGTTATGCCTCACTTGACGCGGCCGGTCCTGATCATGGATTGGGTCGGCGGCAGCGTCGACTATGGTCCGTGTTTTCCTCGTTGGGATGTTTTGTGTTTCTCAATTCGATTCTTTAGGTGGAACCATTGGTCTTCTCGCACTGAACGCCCTCTTCGTGTTGATGAAAGAATACAACTTGTAAGCTCCTTTCGCACTTCTTTGCACAGACATTGAATAATTATTCAGAGATTACCCTTCGTTTTACACGAGACTGTATGCGTTTCTGGATCGAGATGTCCTGCATTCAAAACACCGGGCCAGATTCTTCCGGCTGACGGAATTATTCCTCAGTTCAACGTCTGTTCCTTCTCTTTATTTACGGCCTCCGCATTGATGTGATGTACCCAGCCACATACCAGCGACGCTGCTGGCCTCCTTCATCAAACGCCTCGCCCGCCTCTCACTGTCCGCTCCGCCAGCCGCCGTAATCATGATCATCCCATTCACTTACAACACTCTCAAACGGCACCCCGCCCTCATGGCGATGATCCACCGCCCCGACGCAGACCTCTCGCCCGATCCTTTCGATCCCTCCGAGCCGAACCCGCTACTCACGCACGCGATCGAGAGCTCCCTGTGGGAGCTCAACTCACACCGGGAGCACTACCTCTCTGGCGTGTCGACGCTGACCAAGATCTTCTCCGAGGCTTTTACGAAGCCAGGCTACTCCATGGAGGATTTCTTGGATCATACGTACGGGACGGTGCGTGGATCGTCTTTTTCTATTATGTATCGGTGCTCATGTGCGCCGTAGTTGTTTGACGCGGACGTGAACCGCAAGATCAAGAAGGAGCCACCCGTGGCGGTGGACATGGGGAAGCAGCTGCAATTGTTTTCCGGTGACCCGGAGGTGGTGGATGGGGATGTTGTTTCTGACCTCTGGAGTTTTACTGCGTAGACGATCGTCCTAGATTTTTTGTTTCGGTGCAAGCTTGGTGCAAGCCGTGCAGATCTTGAGTTCGGGACCTGTCGGATCGCTCCAAAGAGTCTAATTCCGGTAATTGCATTCACAATCATCCTCCCAGTCGAAACCATCCCAAACCTCAGGATATTCGTCCGCCAACGCATGCAACCGATTCCAGTCGTCCGGATGCCCCTCGTCCACCTCCAGCCGAAAGATACGACTTTGACAACAGCCGCGGCCGCGGCTTCTCCATCTGCTCCACCCGCACCCTTGAGTCTGCCATGTCCGCTATGAGCCCGTCCGTGGTGCCAACGTCAATAAACTGCAGTCGGGTCCGGGGGGTCTGGCAGATGAGCTGCTTGACGACGTCGTCCGTCGCCAGAGCCACGGGGCACGACGGGCTTGTAGACAGAACGTCTTCAAGGCATGCCGCATGCACTCGGCCGCCTGCGACTCCGACATGTCCGTGCCCGATAACCCGAGGTGGACGAGCTAGCCGGACGACTGGGAGAGGAAGGCGAGGAATTGCGGGTGGGGCCATTCGCCTGGACCGTGGACTTTGAGGGTCTTCAGGCCCGGGAGTTGGACGCACGGGAGGTGCACGAGACCCCCTCCGTCCACCACCAGGGTCTCGAGCGAACGATGGACGATGGCTACGGGCAGGTCCTCTCGGGGCTCAGGATCCAGGTAGAAGGATAACTCTGTGAGCCGCCGTGCGTCGCGGAAAACCGTGAATGCTTCTGAAAGCCCTGTGGATCGGTCGAGTTCGAGGGTCTGCAGCTGGCTGAGCGGAAAGGCCGATATGGGTCCATCAGTACGCGTTCCAGCAGAGGGGCCGACGCGACTACAGCCGCGATCCAAGCCATTGACGCGGTATCTTTTTGCCTCGTTTGACTTGAGCATTAAGGGAAGCCAAGTATTTCTCCTGTCCTCGAAGGAGCTCTTTGATCGTGAACGATTCCTGTGCAGAAGGTGTACCCAGCAAGGCTGTAGTCCATGGCGGGAAGAGGCGTTTGACCGTTGACGTCTCGGAAAGTCACAGGGAGAGTGTCTAATTTTGTATTAGTATTACCTTTGATTCTGCCATGAAGTGAATATTAATCGTTTTTGGTGCATCCATATTAAAAGTCCTGCGACTAAGCAGATGAAAAAAAGCGGACCCTGGCCGGGATTTGAACCCGGGACCCCGCGCAACTGAGAATATAGGGTAACACCTAATACAGCCCAAAGCGCGTATCATTCTACTAGACCACCAGAGCAATTAAGGATCTTCTCCCGCGTAGGATGGTCAGCCTGAATGGCGCCGGAGAATCCCGGATTTACCCGTTCGTCGTTCCTGCACTCCAAAATCAACTTCATGTGAATTGGAGCAGTTGACTCGAGATATGTCGCACGCGAGTTGGAGTATGAACCCGCCTGTAAATGTAATTTTCATGGGCTCGGTTCTTTCCTTTCCCTCATCAAGCAATGTTCTGCGTGTCAGAATTTGGGATTTCGGGGTCGTACAGATCTAGACGTATCTTGGCGACTGGAGCATCACTGCCGAGCTCTCCGAGTCCTTGGCATTGATTACAAGGGAGTTGCCTCTTTTGGAAGCGAGCGTTCATGTATTTGGTCCTGTATGCTCGTAGTTTCTCGCCTTCCTCCCCTCTTTTGCGGATAATCGACTGATCTCGTGCCCGAGGAAACATCATTCGCATGAGGAGCAGCACCGCTCTAACGTACTTTCGATCGTTACTCCTGATGTTGGAGCCATGACGTCATAAAAACTGGCAAGTGAAGTGGTTTCGTTAGCTCTTTCATGGGCTATGGCCTTCTCCGAGTCCTCCTACGTCTACCCTGTTCGCTCTCTACTCAGCGGCACAATCCGGCGTGCTCCAAACACTGACCTAGACGACAATACACTCGATATACAGTCTCGTCCATCCGCCAGCAATCTACCAAAACATTCATCAGAGTCTGGCCAAAATTTACTGTCTCTCGGTCGCAGGAGAACTGTCTCTGACTCCTCGGCGACTCCTCCTGTGACTGGCGCGCAATCTTCGCCCAAAAAATCACGCAGACGCCGTCATCGCTCCAGTGTCGTCTCCCCAAACTTCAGACACTTCCCGGCAGAGAATTCGGTGCCTAATTTGCCGCGGACCTTCACCGCGATGTCGCCCAGTAAAATCGACATACCCCCTGATCTTCTTGCCGTTTTCTCCCCGTCTCCGTCTGTAGCTGATGTCGCCTCTCCTGCCCCAGAGACCAGACCACCTCGGGATCCTCCGTTTGAGCCCCGCGCACGGCCGACACAGGTTCCCGTTAGCGACGATCCATTGCCGCCGGAGGAAGTTCCCGACACCACCCCGTGGAACCTGTCTCAGTATGGCCTCGTCCATCTTCCCCCGCTGCCGTCAACTCCTACGCGTAGCCATGAAGGTACCGCTACCGTCACGTCCACGGAATATCTCAGGACACGTACACGAATTATAGGCCCTTCTTCGAACCAGTCTGGAGTCTCGTCTCCGCGGGTAGCGTCAATAGCCGACGACGCCCAACGCTCCGAGTCCGCCTTGTCGAGTGGCGCGTCTGGATACGGAACCGGATCCGCCTCCGAGGCGGCATCAGGTTCCGTATCCGGCTCGGAAGCCAGCGACCTCTCAGCCCTCCTTACCGTCCGCTTCCAACATGTCCAGGATAAAGACGGGCATCACGTCATAGTGGGTCGAGAAGGAAAGCTTGCACGCTGCGAAGACGAGGTGCGTCTATTTATTTCATCCATTTCAGCTTGCCAATTCCATTTCAGCCAATTCGTACCCCGGGTGCCGTCCAAGGCTTTGGCGTTCTCATCGTCGTTGACGAGTTGGAGGATGTACTCGTTGTCCGTCAAGTCTCAGAGGTGAGCCTTTTCGAGTCCAGGCTTCATTGCTCATTGTAAACGTTTACGCAGAACGCCGAGGAGCTTCTCGGCCTCTCCCCGCACTATCTATTTTCTCTCGACTGTTTCACTGACACACTCCCCGACGCTCAGGCGGGAACGCTGTGGGACAACATTCAGTTCCTCGCTGACTCTGATCTGAACGCACAGGAGGAGGAGGCTTCGCCGCATGTATTTTTGCTCAGCGGGTGGGGTGAGCCCGGCAGCGCCGCTGGGGACGACATGAAGGCGAGCGGGGGGCAACGCTCGTGGACGTGTTGGTGCGCAGTCCATCGTCCCTCGGACCCCACGGGCGGCGACAGCACCGGGCTCATTATCATGGAATTTGAGCTCGAGGTTGACGTTTTGAACCCATTGTACCCGCCCATCACGGACGACGGTACAGGCATCGGGACCCCCGGCTCGTCCTGCAGCGGGAGCGGGAGCCCCAGCGCGCCGAGTACGGAGGACGGCGGTGACTCGTCGACCGACGGCTCAGAGCAGACACTGCTCGCACCGACGCCGCTGACGAGTCCTGATGCCGGCCTCAAAACCGAGGAAGCTACCCTAGCGCCCAAGGTACCCAAGGTCAAAGAGGCGGAGTGGACGCCGAGCGCGGAGGAAATTCTTGAGAGTACCACCTCGCGCGCGAAGCCACTAGTCGCGCTGGAGCGCCTGCGACGTATTGCACGCGGAGACGCCATCGCCAGCAGTTCCACCGCCCCGCCGCCGTCCTCGGAGCCGCGCTCGCGGCGCACGCGGCGTGGAGGTGCGGGCACCACCGGCGGCGTGGGCATGATGGACGTCTTTGCCGTGATGGCGCAGATCAACGAGCAGCTCGGCGACGCGCCGGACCTCGAGGCGTTCCTGCAGGTCGTTGTGGGCGTGATCAAGGACCTGTCGCAGTTCCACCGCGTGCTGGTGTACCAGTTTGACGAGGTGTGGAACGGGCAGGTCGTCGCGGAGCTGGTGGACTGGAGCAAGACGCACAAGCTGTATCGGGGGCTGCATTTTCCGGCGGTTGATATCCCGGCACAGGTGCGTTTTGTGCTCGATCTCCGAGGAAGACAAACTAATCGCATCTTGCGGTAGGCAAGACAGTTATATGCGATTAGTGCGTGGCCTTATCCGCTTTTCGGTCGTTGCTTGAAGCTGATGAATCGACGACCTCAGACAAAGTCCGCCTGCTGTACGACCGCTCGCAGAACACCGCGCGTATCGTTGTACGCAGCAAGGAGGATTTGAAGACGCCTCTGGTGTGTGCTGGCGTAGCTCGTTGAATTCCTGATTTACCTGGTCGTCCTAGAACATGACACATTGTTACTTGCGTGCGATGAGCCCCATACATGTTCAATGTGTGTTTGTCTCTCCGTGTGTCGCGGCGGAATGTCTTATCGGGCTGCAGATCTGAAGAACATGGGGGTGCGGGCGTCGATGTCTGTGGTGCGTTTGTATCTATTTTCTTTCCCGCGTCCTGGCTGACCACCTCTTGCCAGTCAATCATGGCATTCGGCGCCCTGTGGGGGCTCGTGACGTGCCATTCGTACGGCGCGCACGGGATGCGCGTGTCGTTCCCCGTGAGGCAGATGCTGCGCCTGCTCAGCCAGTCGATATCACGCAACATTGAACGACTGAGCTATGCGCAGCGCTTGACGACGCGGAAGCTGGTGCGTGCTATCTGATGGCCCAGATGCTCAATGCATTGACAATGGAGTTTAGATCAACACGATGGCTTCAGATAACCATCCGGTGAGTGCAATCCTTGTAGCAGGAAATAGAAGCTTATTGGTGTTACCGCTGCTGTTTGATCAGACGGGCTACATCGTGAGCAATGCGGACGACTTGCTGGGGCTGTTCGATGCGGACTTTGGCGTGCTTGTCGTACGTCCTGCTCTACTGAGCTCGAGGGTGGTCATAACGATAGACTATAGATTGGTGAGGCTGCAAAGATGCTTGGGCCTAATGACCACGGGCAGGAGATCCTCATCATGGCGGAGTATTTGCGGCTGAAACAGTTCACGTCAGTATTCTTATCCGTCTTTTTTCGCATCACCTTAACCGTGTCCGTAGCACGATCCAGGTTTCGCAGGGTGTCACGATGGACTTTCCGGATCTCACGCTGGCGGCGGGGCTCGAGGTCGTCGCGGGCATGCTCTACGTGCCGCTCTCGAGCGAGGGGAAGGACTTCATTTGCTTCCTGCGCAAGGGGCAGCCTCGACACGTGCACTGGGCGGGAAATCCCAACGCGAAGCAAAGCAGCAAACCCGTGCTCGAGCCGCGCAAGTCGTTTGCGATTTGGTCGGAGACGGTCGCGGGGCGCTGCCGCGCGTGGACGGATGAGCAACTTGAGACTGCCGGTGTGCTCGCGCTGGTGTATGGCAAGGTGAGTCTATATTTAATGTATATATTTTGCGTGGTTTGATGTGCTCGGGGCGCAGTTCATCGAGGTGTGGAGGCAAAAGGAGAACGCGCTCCAGACGACGCGCCTGACGAACCTGCTGCTGTCGAATGCGTCGCACGAAGGTAAGAAGCGCGACTATCTATTGCCACTGGGCTCCCCTGATTTGTACCTCAGTTCGGACGCCGTTGAATCACATCATCAAGTGCGTTTTTTCTCGGCAGGCGATCGTTTTACCTGACTTGCCGGCAGCTACCTCGAGATGGCGCTCAACGGGCCTTTGGACGATGAGACCCGGGACAACCTCAACCGCTCGCACGCCGCGTCCAAAGTGAGATCCTCTTGGTCCCGCCGTTGCATACAGCTGATGTCCCATGATAGAGCCTGTTGTTCACGATCAACGATTTGCTCGTATGTTGACGGGACATTGAAGTCATGTTTGAGATATTCACCGTCTATTTCAGGATCTTACCCGGCTCGAGAGCGGGAACGAGACGTCCTTCAATGAGCCGTTCGACTTGCAGGATGCCATCGAAGACGCGACGCACCTTTACCGCAAAGAGGCCCAACGGCGGAACATCCAATTCATCATGGAGCTCGAGCAGTCGCCAAAGACCGTTGTTGGGGACTCGAAGAAGATACGGACAGTCGTCCAGAATCTCACTGCAAATTCCTGTGCGTATTTCGCGCTCTCCGTGAATCTGACTCGTCTGATAGATCACAGTGAAATACACGGCCGAGGGAACTATAACTGTTGAATGTACTACGTTCGGGGAACCGGAAGGTCTGCGGGGACCTAACCAGACAGCTGTAGAAATCATCGTAGCAGATACCGGTTGCGGTATTGCTCCCGAGAGATTGGGGAGTATATTTAGAGAATTCGAGCAAGTCGAATCGATGGAGCCCAGAGCGGGTGGAGGGGGCGGTGTCGGATTGGGACTTGCAGTCGTCGCAAGAATAGTGGAGCAGTACGTTCACTGTTCATGTATTATCTGGATGATCTGCTTAACAAACGTCCACAGACTCGGCGGTCAGCTCAGGGTAGAATCGAAAGTAGATGAGGGGAGTAGATTCTCTTTCCTAATCCCTTTGGTGCTGTCGGAGGACGGGGACGGACTGGTGATTCGGTCGCCGGTGCCGTCTTCCCACACATCTTCGCTCAAGTCTCTGACGCGTTCGCGAAAGTCGAGTCTCGAGTCAGGCGTGGAGATCGATTCCCTCGTAGAGGCACTGTCGGCAAGTCATATGGTTGTGCCTTCCCCCCACGAGAGCATCCACAGCCGGACGCGGACGCGATCCTCGTCTCCCAACGCCATTCCCGTGGGTTCTGCTAAAACCGGGGTATTCGGGGTCTCCGATTCGAGTGTGCCACTTCGGCCGGTCAAGGTCGACGGGTTCAGCGTTGACCCACTGGCTACGCCCTCGGGGGTGGAGCGTGAAAACTATACGTTTCCACCATTGCTAGAGAAATCGCCTGATGTTCCCCCCTCGCCCTCTGCCACCCCTCAAACACTATTCAGTGATGATCTTTCAAAACTGAGGGTGCTTATCGTCGAGGTAAGGACAGTACGCTCGGACGAACCACGTTCTCATAGCCCCCATTGTAGGACAATGACATCAATCGGACAGTGTTGGCCAAACGGCTACGTCTCGACGGCCATACTGTGGTTACAACGACAAATGGGCAAGAAGGACTCGACAAGGTCACCTCGGACAGGGCGTTCGACGTCATTCTTATGGATATCCAGTTGGTCATCTATTTCCTTTGCAGAGACTGGTAACTAACCAGTTTTCGTCGTAGGATGCCGATTCTGAACGGATACGAAGCTACCGAATGTATCCGGGCTCTGGAGAAAGAAACCTTGTCGGAGAGGAGCTCTCGCCTTTCCAATCGCCTTAACGGAGGGCACATACCTATATTTGCAGTTTCCGCCAGCCTTCAGGAACATCGGCGCGAGGAGATGGCGAATTACGGTATCGACGGCTGGATCTTGAAGCCGATTGACTTCAAGCGGCTGAAGATCATCCTCAAAGGCGTGACGGATCCTGCGCAGCGGGAGCTAGACATGTATCACCAGGGCTGCAGCTGGGAGGCCGGCGGCTGGTTGGTTGCACCACCCGCGCCAACCCCGTCCCCTTGATTGTCGGTTTCTCTTTATCTTATTCGGGTTCATGGTGACTTTAGCTTATATTCGGACATTGCCGGCGATATTTACTTTCAATTATCTGTATCGATATCATAAGTAGACTCAGATGTAGGAGGCGAAGATTGAATGGTATGGGAAGCCGGAGCACCATGCGTTGAAACAAGTGATACCATTATCTGCTGAGTGATCGCCGCCCTTCGCTCAAATCGGGGTTAAATGTGCATGAATTCTGGTTGTTCTGCTCATTCACGGCTCACATATTACATGATTCATCTGCAGGAGACTCATGCTGCTTCAGATTATCTTCTGATGCTGGGAAAATATAGAAACATCACAGAGAAAGGGCCTTCCCCTTGAATCTTGATTATTCTCAGTTTAAGCGCATAATGTCCAGGCGCATGAGCACCAGAAAGCTCCCTCGACGTCATTATACTATGAAAAATATATCACATTGCTTACATAAATACAAAAAAAAATGTTGCTTAATATTGAACATGCCCGAGATACCCGAGCGGACCGAAATATTCCCCTGGTTCACCAAACGGCGCAAAAAAAAGAGGAAATTGAGTAGGAATGTTCCTCGACACAATAGGGTCGATTGTCTCCATGAATACTTGCTCTTTTGTCGGAATATTCACTTTGTAGTGCATGACAAACATCTGGCTGCTTGGTTCCTGTGCAAACTTCGACTGAGAAGCAGTGACTCGGATTCCGACACATTGGGCAAAATACCTTACAGCAGTACCAATTTGAACCTGGGATGGCCCTGAGAATATGACAAAGTCTTAGTACTCATGAGGGTTCTACTGTGAACATCCCCCAACTGGTTTTATGTAATTGAAGGAAGCACCACTGCATATTCCCAGATTGTCAGTTTTAAAGCTTGCATTTGGGTTGAGATTGGCTAGACTAATAGTGGGCACCCCTCACACTTTTGGAGTCAGGATCTATCCGGTTGGAAGAGAGGAAATGGGCATTTTCACCTTGACCAGTTACGCGGCACTAGGACGGCCGTCACTCATCAGTTGATCCCATCAGATGTTTCAAAGCGTGGTGCTCCGGCAGGCCCGTGAAGCTCCACCAAAAGGTTGTCCGTTCCCTACTAAAATTTGCTGACCCATTTTGATTGCCGGGTTTTTTTCTAGGAAGCAGAAAGTTGCGCAAAGGGTCCTACTACCTCCTCCAACAATCAAAACTCCCATAGCTTCACCAGTCCCTGAGATATAAGTGATTTTGTCGAAAATTTTCTCGAGAGAGGGCCTCAAAAACCCAATCATCCATCAAATGATGCCATCAAATCGACGATTTCCCAAGCCCACAGGTGGCCTCTGAGGGTAAGAATTATATGGGCCGGTAGGTACAGAGCGCCTCCACGATTATAACGATATAAAGAACTCACTGGGGGCCGCAGTAGAGCACAATCGATCAGACATCAAAACATATTGGGTTTTTGATCAATCGGACAAGGCTTTGCCGAAGCTTCACGGGGCCTGCTCCGGCTTTCCATGGACGCAGCTTGGACGCAGCCGGGTTGGATGTGAAATCGGTAACGGAAGGCGGGAAATACCACCAGAAATCCGACGATGCTTGCGGAGAGAGCGCCATTGAGAGGAGGAGCATAATTTGTAAGAGCATCGCCAAGTCGTGTATCGCTCGGAGATCCAACGAGGGCGTTACGCTTTGCAAGTCGATCAAGCGGGGGCTACGTGGAACGTGGTGGACAATGTGAGGGGCGATACTGGTAAGAATCAAGCATAAAAACCATGGACAATTCTAGTTTGTATGAAGCGAGGTCTGTCTACGAGTGACTAGGACAATTCAAGTTCCAGAAGGCCCCGGGAAGCTCCTGCAAAGGATTGCCCCGAAAATTTGCTGATTTCGGCCTGAAAAAGCCACAACTTTGTGCCATTTGACGCCTCAAAAAGCCACTTTCGGACAAGGGTTGTGGGGGTCCAAATAATTTTTTTTTCCACCACCGCGGTGTATAGCGCGACGATGCGTCACTTGCGTGGTCCACCGGCACATGTGCACGAACTGATCGGGGGACGCTGCTTAGGAACACTTTTGAGACGACCACTCCAGTCCAGAGAGCTTCGCCATGCTCAAGCCGGCCTGAAAAAGCCACTTTTTGGACAGGGCTCATCGAATTTTCGCCTGAAAAAGCCACTTCTCGGACAAGGAAATCACAAAATTTTGCCCTCAAAAAGCCACTTTTCCGGACAATCCTTTGGTGGAGCTTCCCGGGGCCTGTTCCAGATCTCTTTTTTTCGTCTATGACAGGGGTTCGAACGGATGTAATGCATGGGGGTTAGGCTTCCAGAACGGAGTGCTCCACTATGTGAAAGGGTGAAGCCGCAACAAGACTTGAACAAGGGGGCAAGAGGCCGCAGATCAATACACTGCAAGTTGACGCAGTTACGTAAAAGATGATGGGCTGACTGGATCATCCAAACTCAACGCCCGCTGCCAAAAGGAGATACAATGCGTGGAAAACGGGATATATCCCAGCCTTCGTGTATCTAGGACATAGCAGTCCAGGTCAAGAGCGATAAGAGGGTATTGGTATCCCCCTTTTCTCTCCCCGCCTTCGAAATAAAACGGCGCCGATGGAACATGAGGGTTCCACCGAAAGACGGCTTAGAGAACACCACAGAAAAACTAGTCTTTCGTAGACAGACACTTTAACAATACGACCTCGTTCTTCAGTTTATTGAATTTTCTGCGGGTGAAGACTGCTTTGAAATTTATTTCTGTTCACCATCCTTTATCACCTGGCGTCTCGCGGTCAGAGGCTGGGAATAGCGCGAAGGCGCTACCTTCTGTGTGCCCAAATCCGGCGTCATCCTAATGTGAACACAGATGGATGGAACAGGATTTATCGCGAATTAGACTAGAGGTATACTGAATAAAACCCAGGAATTTTTTTCTCAATCCTCGTCGCTTCGGCGCCTGACACCCGGTATCGATTTAGAAGGATATCTTCCTCCTAGTACATTTCCTGCAATTAACGAAAGATAGGCTCCAGCGCATCCTTTCCTGAGGCCTGTCTTCGTGATTTGTTTTGTGTATATCTGTAGCCGTGGAGATGAGACGTTTTCATTCATGCGGAGGCCGGAAGGAGATATAGAAGATCTGGGTCGAATCAAATATGTCTGTCCGTGCGGCAGATACACGGATCCACTATTGCACTGAACCCCTGCAAACCCAAACTAGGAAAAAACGATCCCCGACTGTCTATCTGCGAGTGACGGCAATCAAGTTGAAATTCGATGCGACAGTCGGATCTCGCTGTGTCCATAGCTCACTCCTCCGTGTCCATTTCAATACCGTCCGCGAAAAGCTCCGGGTCGGCCGGCAGGTTGCTCAGGTTCAGGTGCAAGGTCTGATCCGCCTATTCAAGGAGTTGGTGGGTCCATTGAGAAATGGAAGAACTGCTTACGGCAAATGCGCGCAGATCTTCCGGGTTTATATCTCGGCGACGGCGTATCCCACAGGAATGCGGATTCGTTTGATGGGGGCCTGCCACATGTTGGTCTCGACGCGCAGGGCATGGTTGCCGCTGGCTTGGTGGTTCCTTTGTATGCCTGCGGCCTTGACGTCGTGCCAGCGGGCGATCTTAAAATGCAGCATTCGAACCAACTTGCCATCCTCCAAAATCGCAACTGCCGGGAAATTCGGTGGTGGGCGGTCGACGCTGAGATCGGAGGCCTTGACCTTCGCATCGTCATCGGACTCGTGAATGCGCAGCCCGGCTGACAAAACCGCATTCCCTCACCCTGTCCGTCAGACCGAGAGGGGAATCCACACCAGCCCTGCTGTCGCCACGACCTGGAGCCCCAGGACCTCGTAAAGTGCCTCACAAAGTTGTGGGTGGCCAGAAAACTTGTGACAGAGAGTAACCTGCTCCTCGCAACTCTTCGTGCGGAACGTCTGGAGAGCAGCCTGGCATAGAAATCGAGTAGGGATATAAGAGCGGCAGAAATCTGCGGGATTGAGTGTGTTTTCGGATGCCGCAGTTCCGGAGCGTTTCCGCAGAGATAAAAATGGAGGCCTTGTAAGGATTCCGGCACGTAACTGCTCATGAGAGCATTATAGACTAGACCCATCAGTGGAACCGAGCGGGGCGTAGTCGTCGAATATTGACGATCCCAATTCGAATGGGAGGGAACATTTGCGAGGACTCGGCCCCAGAAAGGCGGATATCTGGACAGCCGTGTAATACTTCGTGGTGTCCCGAAGATGCAGTGTGCTGTGTCTCAAGGTCAGAAGCTATGATCTGCGTGCGTCAAAATTATCTTACTCGATTTGCTGTAATTCTTCATCCGACCACAGAGGCATCGGCCATAAGTCGGCGTCCCGCTGTTTCACCCACTGCTTCCAACGGGAGAATTTCGGAGTGGCGGCATGCACGACACATGCGCCAGAAAAGGGGGAATTGAATCTGCCTTTGTGCGATTCTTGTCCTTTTACCGTATCGTACAACGCAATTACGCCGAAGGGCAGTGCGTCATCCTTCAGCCAGCTCATAAGTCGCACGCCATGTAAGTATAGGAACGAGAACTCCGAACAACAGAAAGCGATGCGCTTTTTGGCGAGGAGGGCCCGAACCAAGGCGTAGGTCAAGAGCGCAAATACTAGTCGATCAGAGGAAGATAACCCGCGTTGCCGGCCCGGCGGGATGTGCTGCTCACCGATACCCTAAACCACTAGTCCTCTTGAAGTTCCAGACATCCGTAGCGAATTGCCGCTCAATTTGCTTACGGCTTCTTCACTGTAGGACCAGATTTTCGTGTGTTCTTTGCGAATGATGAGCAGGGATAATGGGGGAAACGAGCTCATTCAAGTGCTTGACACCTCGGGTCATGGTCGTGCAGTCGGTTCGTCGAGCCAAGCCCGTTGGTGACAATGGTAGATGTCTTGCGCCCACTTCAACTTGAAGGACAGGATTGTACGAGGTTACGATTGGTCAGAGTACTTGATCGAGTTGGTTATGGTTACGTAATCCAGTTCCGGAACTCCCCGATATGTTCCCAAGGTTCTATATTGAAAGACAGCTCAATAAACACAACAGAAAAAACCCAGTCCCGAGAGAAAATCATGTGTTCTGTTTATTAACAACTTCATTGTGGTTAGAATCCCACTCCTTCCTTCCTTCCATATCGTATGCTATTCATTCGACTCGCTACTACTAGGTGTCCATCTCGTTGAACATGTGGATAGTCTGTTCTATGGTTTTCTCGAGAAGCGGGCCGACGTCCAGGGCGAACGTCTTGAAATACGGGTTCTCAGGATGTTCCTTTAGACTCTACATCTAATGAGAGGTCAGATAGCTGAATTTCTGCGAGATCAAACGGCTCGGCGGCGTGGCAATTCGGCTCGCAAGCATAAAGAGAACGAAGACGGCATTGTGGAAAATGAAGTGCTCACACTCCGCTGCACATACTGCTCGACGAGACACCACACGCGGTGATAGTCTGTGAGCCCTGGCATTGCTGCTCTCTTCCGTCTTAGCACCCAGGAGCCCGTTCTCTCGGTGTACACTGCTGTGTACTAGAGTGTTTCGCAGATTGACCGTTGGCTTGTCATTGAACTTCATACACACACAGCCGCGTTCAAGATCCGAAGTCGATGCACCCATGCTTACTTGTTGAACTGGAACTTCTCCTTCCGCACTCGTCCTGACCGCGATGGGACATCAGGGTTCGATGGCTTAGTGAAGTTGCCAAGGGAATACGGCAGAAAAACCCAGTCCCGAGATGTTTTTTGTTCATTCACGACTGCACTACGGTTAAAATACGACTCCTTCCTTCCGCATCGTATGTTATTCATTCGACTCGCTAGGTGTCGATCTCGTTGAACATTTGGATATTCAGCTCCTCTATGGGTTTCTCGAGAAGCGGACCGACGTCCGGGGCGAAAGTCTTGAAATATGGGTTCTCGGCATGTTCCTTGAGACTCTACATCGAACAAGAGTCAGAGAACTGAAGTTCTGGGAAATCAAACGGCTCGGCGGCGTGGCAATTCGACCCGAAAGCATAAAGAGTACGAAGACGGCATTGTAAAGGGGAGGAAAATTAAATGCTCACACTCTGCCGTACATAGCGCTCGACGAGACACCACGCGCGGGGATCCTTGTCATCCTGCAGGACGACCCAAGAGATGGTCTCCTTGTCTTTCGAGTAAACGCGCGAGCACTCGGTGAGTTTCGTCCTCAATTTCTGCTCAACCTCTGCGCCCTCTTTGGCGTACAGGTGAACGACGAGAGTAAAAACCATTGCTGAGGGAGTGGGGGAGGAGCTTTGTGACTTTCGAAGGCAGGTTCAGTGAGGCTCAGGCTGCTGACTGCTGGGTTTTATATTCGGTTCGTCGGGAGAACGGCCGAATAACTACCAATCCTAGGGCCTTGGTAGGTCATCCATGGTGGTAAATTCGCCGATTCCAGGTCGCCGGGGTCGGGGTCCGATATGTTGCTGATCAAGAGAGCGACGGCCCGAGGCCGAATGACCCATCTCTTTCGACCGGGCATTTCCGGCTTCTTCCAACCGAACACCGTGACGTGTTCAACGTTCGACGTCAACCTTCCACTTTGTCTGCGAGGCCCGGGTTTACCATCGCAACTCTTTCCCGTGTTGGCACGCAGGATCTCGTTCCCTCGGTGCGTTTCACATGTTATTTAACATCCATACACGTACAGCCGCGTTCCTTCAAATGCACTCACGTTCCAAGTCACCGCGGCTTCTTCTTCCGAGCTCGTCCTGACCGCTTTCTTCCATTCCATACAGTGGCCCCTCCCCGCCGCTGCCGACACTCCACTTACTTGGGCTCGCGTTTTCTGACGTGCGGTTGATTTTTTACGACGTCCGTCTGGCATGTGGTCTAGTTGACTACCCTTCTCTACTCGGTTTAACTCTAGGCATCCAAGCTCCCGCTTCGTGGGTCCCCGCGGTTTTGCGAGGTGCGATACATTGTTTATACCAGGCTACCAGCGTCCGTCTGGCGATCCATTTCTCCGGTGTCAGATGTCATGATGCCGCCTTCTCTCCTCTTTGGCTTCGCGCAGCGCCCATTATTTCTCTGAAGCTAGTTTGCGCCTCGTTGACGTCCTTTGCTGCTCCATTTTGGCTTTAACGGTGGGAAATATCTCGGACATATACACTCCGCGCTCTCAGCTTATGTTAGTCCGCAGAACCGGGTATACATTGCCAGCCCTCAGGCCTCAGTCGTTGTTTGGCCACTAGCATTAACTTTGGGATTCTGCAACGCACGGTGCATCTCCACCATGGCGGAGTGGCGTAGGCAAATAGCTGCAGGAGTTCCAACGTTGCAGGGCATTCCATATCGCGCCTTATTGCCTTCCATTCGTGCACACCGCTTCCGATCGCAATGTTGAGTGCCGTGAAAAACTGAACGGGCTCTCCGCTGCCGATTTTATACTGCATTTCTTGTGGCAAACAGGCCAGGGTCGCGCCCAGCGCTATCGGGTCTCATCTCCCTTGCTGCATCGCGTTATTCATAAGAAATATGTACCTGGTGCGTTAAATCTACTGAAGAATGCGCGTTCATCTGTATGGTCCAATGGAGAACCATATTCCTGATCGAAATAGATCTAGACGGTCTGACGATCAGGCCTGCAGTTCGAAGCATCTCGATTCTCGAGAGTTTCTTTCACTCGATTGAAAACATACTGTACTATTTCGACCAAAGGTTCACTATTTTTAGAAAAAATTCGACCGAGAAGGTTTGTTTCGATTTAACGCGATTTTTGGGCACATCAAAAGAGTCTGGGTGTCACCCACTGAACCTTTGGTCGAAATAGTACAGTATGCTCTTTACGGTTGGTCATCCATCCTTAGAAAGTTACTTCTTCCGTCTTTGCCAAAAGAAAAAATTCCTACAAAATCATATCCTCTTTATAATTTTGAGACGTTCGTCAACTTCTCAGGCTTGTGATTTTCTGTTCGAACTAGACGCATCGGGAAAGGCCGAGAACAATCAGGGTCAATCACGAGCTCGGTCTCGCGGAGTTTGAAATGCTTGATTGACGTCATTGCTATAAAGGACGCTGTCCCGAATCCAATCGCTCCATCTCTCTCCTTCCACCATGGCCACCCACTCTGTAAATGTACGCCCTTTGTTCCTCTTTTATACTTTGTCCTTTCTCACATTCATTACAGGTCTCAAACATCTCCCCGGCGACCTCAGAAACCCATCTCCGGGACTTCTTCTCGTATGCATTCCCCATCTAAAATCTAACCTAAAGTAACCTTTAATCGTGCACCATCAGGTTCTGCGGAAAGTGAGAATGGGACGCGTTCCAGACGAATGTGAAAGAGACTAAACCTTG
The DNA here is from genome assembly GCA_029448575.1 of Mycena maculata. Lineage (NCBI taxonomy): Eukaryota > Fungi > Basidiomycota > Agaricomycetes > Agaricales > Mycenaceae > Mycena > Mycena maculata. The sequence continues at coordinate 29,563 of JARJLG010000310.1, forward strand.
ATCAGGATTGAGAAGATTGACTTCAGCTCAAATGATCACACCGCGACGATCCACTTCGAGAAGCCTTCTGCCGCCAAAACGGCCACAATGGTGCCTGTGCCCTCCCATTGCATGCGCTGCCTTCTGATCCTCACCAGCTGAACGGTGGGACGCTCGATGCCAACCAACTGGTGGTAACGTCCGAAGTCGAGCACAAAGACGAAGAGCACACCGGCGACCCCACACAACCCATCCAGCAGACGGACAAGCCCCGGGCAGGAAGTGAGCGCCCCCGCCCGTGCCCGCGTTCGCGCTATTGCTGACCCGCCGCAGTTGCTGCGGAGTACCTCGCAAGGGGTTATGTCCTCTCCGACACCGTCCTGAAACGCGCCATTGAGATCGACAGTACGCGCTCTATCCTTCCGTGCGCGCCTACGCGTATCTCATCGATTCTCTTCCAGCCAAACAGGGCATCTCGTCGCGCTTCCTTTCGTACCTGAAGTCTGTGGACAAGACCGTCGGTGCCAAGACGCTCGGGGCCGACCAGACCGTCTCCGGCAAGGTCGTAGAGACGTTCAGCGCCGCGACGGAGCAGGCACGCGCCATCGACGAGCAGAAGGGCTACTCCAAAGCCACGGGCGACGTGCGTCCTCTCTTCTGCGTTATCTCGTGCCTCGCGTGACCGCTTCCTTTTCTTTTTGGTGCTGAGTTTAGTTCTTCCATCAGTACTACACCCAGGCGCTCGCGTCACCGATGGGCGCCCGGGTGCGCGATTTCTACACGTCGACGACGAAGCAGGTGCTTGACATCCACGAGGAGGCGCGGCGCATTGCGGCGCAGAAGGCTGGGAGCGCGCCGCCGGCAACTGCAACGGACGCGACACCCGCACCGGCCGCCACCTGAGTGTATTGTATCCCGGTGTTCTGAAATAAATTACTGTATCCTTGTATGTAAGTAAGTAGCACCCGAGTCTTACATGTTTTGGAGATGTTTTCCCAGAGGTGAACGCGTATCCTGACCGCTCCCGCGTGTGATTTTCGCGGCCTTCTGCTCCTACGATGGTGGGATGGAAAGTCTCCACCAGTGTGAATATACTGTATTTGAACTGTCTAATCGATTGTCGAGTCAATGTTCGATCGAAAATTCGGAGAAAAAATAAAAGCTTTCTCCCAGGATTGTTGTACGTGTAATGCGAGCCTGGAAGTATGTCTTTTTCGAGCAGTGAAAATGCTTCGACCTCCCACCAGGCCCCACAGTTGCACATATCCGCCCGAGCGAAGCGGAGGGCATAGCACTTTATTACATAGCGCACCTTTCTTCTCGTCCTTCTGCTCATTTCCGATCCCACAGGGCAGCCGGAATCAGCGCCACTGTCCTATTTTTCCCAATCACACTTCCCTCGTCACTTCATCCGGTGCGTTCTTTGTGCATCGTGCCCAGGTCGATCATCCTATTAAGGATTTAAATATCAAGCTCTGTGTGATCCGCCTGGTTTCAGGAGCGACAGAAAGACGGCGAGGTGGACGCTGGGACCGAACAATGGCTCCGCAAAACTCGGAGACGGGCCCGCCGCTGTGTTGGCGCGAGGCTAGACGGCTGGTCGATGAATAGAATTAGAACCACTCGAGTCGGGAAAATCCGGGCACACTGCCTTTGTACGGCAGGAGAAAATTTGCTTTCAGCGCGTCTATAGGTGAAAACGCGCAGGGTATCCACGTAGATATTTTGCGGGTAGGGTGGGTTGCTGTGGGCGTGGGATGTGGCCAAGTTTTGTTGTACTCTAAGTACTCTAAGCGGCCGCGGAAGCAAAGGACAAGCCGGAAAAAGCCACGCCACGATCGACAGCTCCCTAATTGAGCGAGAAGCGAGAAGAATGGGCTCGCATATAAAAGTCTGCCAGTTCTCTCCCACTACCACCATCTCGTCTCTGCGGAACGACCATTGGCCTGTGCTAGTGCACCCATCGCCACGCTCGTCCATCCTGCATCCAGATCCCGAGTCTCCTTGCGTATACTAGACGCCGAGCAGCGCCGAGTTGCCACTCGAGTCACTCTACTAACAGCGTTCACGGCCTCTCCCAAATCCGTCCGTTTCCTTACTAGGTTCTTTCTTGAAGGCCCTGACGCCTTTGTTAGTTGGCCATACCGCATCCAGAGCACGTCGGATCTGGAGTGGCGTTCTCGCACTCCCAAAATTGAAAAAGTTGCATCGCATCCGCGTTCAGCTTATTATTTGTGCGTTATATTTACCCTCTTCGTTTTATTCGCGTTCTCATTTTTTTTCCAGCATCCAAAATGGACATTCCACGCACGGAATCTTCCTCTTCCTATCTCTTCCACCACAAGTCTTCGTCGCCAATTGGAATCCCCGGACGCCATCATAGTGATCCTTCTACCCCGTCCACCTCTAAGCGTTCCAGTTCACCCGACCTCATCTTTGAAATGGAACCATTTTCTCCTCTGGATCGTCCATCTACAAACTACCCCGTCGGTCTGTCGACCTCATGCACAACGGACGATCGTGAACCATTACTTTACCCCTTCCCTATGCTTTCTGCGGGCCACCCTAATGCCGACCGAGGCGCCCTTCCGACGCCACAGAGCGTTGCGGACTCTTCGTTTCTCCCTCCAATTACCCACAAAGCACCGCCGAAGCTCAATCGATGCACCCAGCCAGTCCAGCTAAAATCCCAGAGGCAATCCCCTCCGTCCCTAGATCCCACTCACCCTATTAGAGTCGTCCCGATCCACAAAATAATCGGTTTCAAGCCAGACTTTGCCGTCCATGCGCCGGAGCCTCCTCCCATCAAAAAAACGCCACGGGAGAAGCCTCTTGCGCCGCCCCCTCGAAGTTCGACATTATCGTCACCAGCCTGGATCCGTCCCAGGAGAGACAATGCATCCGACGACGAGCCGCGTTCCTTAGATCTAGATTCGAGCGCAGTCGACTTCACGCAACATCTACTTCGGCGCATCGATAGCCAGAAGCCGCTCCAGTTTCATGCGTTTCAGATGAGCTTGTCGGTGCGGTAGCTCATGTCTCGTGCGTACCCCGTGTACATGTATTTCCATCAGGTACATTTCATCCCCGACTTCGCCGAGATGCAGCATTCCAACTGACTTGTCCCTGTCCTCATTTTAGACGCCCAGGCGCTTGTTAATATCCATTTTTGCATTCAACTCAACATCATCATCACCCATCACCATCATCCATTAGACGCTACGCAGACGTAGTCGGAGTACCCTCACCACCAACAATCTTGTCTTTCTACTAGCATTACACCCCCGGCATCATATCAACATCATCATTCAGCATTCCAGCATCGCATCATCGGCCTCCACTCACGCATTATTTTTTCGTTACACGCACTCTCAAAATATACGCATCCCCTCATTGTACTTTGTGTTAGCAGTGCATCTCACTCGGTACTAGGCCCGCATAACACAAAACTAGAACAAGTAGACTCCACTCCAGAACCCTCTTGACACTTTGCGTACTGTACCCAGGTGGAAACCTATGTCCAATCAATATACGTTCGTGCATCGCGCAGAGTTTGCCGGCGCACGCCTTGCGGGCTTAGACGACGGCGGCGCTCCTGTTCATCATTTGCTGGTGAGTGAAGGTGAGTAAAGGCTGAGTAAAGGCTGTATGGATCTGTCCGTGTACGTATGCAGCGCGTCGGCTGCGAGAGTGCCCGACCTGCTGCGGCGCGCTGCGTCCGATATCTCCAATGCCGCAGCGTAAGGCATAGGTCTGCACAAACGCTCCTGTTCGAACTCATCATTTGTTGGTGAGTAAAAACTGTAAGTATGAATCTGTCTATGTACGTATGCAGGCGCGTCGGCGGTGAGAGTCGAGCGACCTGCTGCTAGTGGGGCGCTGCGTCCGATATTTCCGACGCGCGAGGCATAGCTGCACAGACGCTCCGGTTCATCATTTGCTGGTGAGTAAAAGCTGCATGAATCTGTCCATGAACGTATGCAGGTTCGTCGGCTGCGAGAGTCAGCTGTGAGAGTCGGGCGACCTGCGGCCGCTGGGTCCGACATGTCCGACGCGTGAGGCATAGGTCTGCACATACGGAGGTGCACATCTATCTGCGGCGGAGGGTACGAGATGCGCTAGGGTGGTTCATCATTTTCAGTACTAGCGAACGAATGCAATTCGCGCCGGTCGCCGCTGCGTGAGTGATAAGGCGCGAAAGTCGTTAACGCGCGCCCGGTGTTGATAAATTGTATTGTGGTACGGTACAGTACACCTTTCCTGGCTTTCCGTGTTTCCGAGACAGCGCAGGGGAAACGCGAGTGCATAATCATCTGGACCTGGTGCAACTTTGGAACGCACTTCCGAGGCCCCGCCGCTTAGAGAAGAGATGCATTTGGGATAACGAGCATACACGTTGAATTGATCTAATGAGAGGAGCGCGATCTAGAACGATAGATTCATAGTCTGAGAACAAGTACTGATAATCATCTCTCGGTTAGCGCCGGGTAAGTACCTTGTACCTAGCCCCCCACAAAGGTAGCCGAGTTATCTAAACGCAAAACCGTTCCTGGCGAGCGGTCAAGCGCGGTCCCTAGGCGTCCCGAAACGGGCTTCGACGTGCATAGCAAATTCATATGTGAAGGGATATTGCCGCTCCGTCTTCATGGCGGATCAAAATGGGCTTCGAATCTTAATGAAGTCCAGGAACCCATCAGGAGGCGCACCGGCCCAGGCGGACGCGAAACTGAGGATGATGAAACAGTGCGGAGTATCATTTCGAAAATGGAGGCATTTTCGCAGGACGCACATCGGAGTGGGGGCACATTCCGCCGGCTGCGTTATGCGGGGTAAGGCGCAAAGTGATGTGATTGTGATCCCCGTGCTCCTTGTGTATGTAGTACAGTATCTTGCGTCGGCAATCCAGGTTCTATCCTTGGCGATGGGAGATAAAACATAAACCCGGGACATCTGACGGCGTGCACGAGGGTTTGAAAGTAACGAATTAATCAGAGAACATAAAGTGTCGCAGCGGAGGCTTATTCTGGTCGTCGCTCCCTCGCATTCATTTTTCGGATTCCGAAGGGTATTGATATATCATCTTTGCGTCGGGTTTGAATGTCTAAATTGCGAGAGACCATATGTAGGGGGGACGTTTCCCAGCCCACGAACAGCCGGCGAAGTGGTTCACTGATTAATCTTTGTGATGCGTCGCAGCTGCAGAAGAGTGCCCCAAAGATAGCGTGCGAAAAGGTAATGGCGAGTCTGCTGAGGACGGAGACATTCGTCAAATGTTAAATTCAACCACCAAGAAGGCCCACTATCAAAGCTGTGCTGCTTCGTTCAGTGCTGCCGTGCTCTACGGATCCGCGAACTGGGTTTGAGTTTGGATGCAAACAGTCAAGATTGACATGGAATGACTTAAGCCTGCGAGATCCTGACGATCAGGATTGGAGGTCTTGAGAGCACAGCCTATACTGTATAATAAAACAGGTGTCAAGTTTGGATCTGCACATGCGGTCTTGGACTGATCGCGATCGCGAACATGGCATCCCGACAGCCCCGAGGAGGGGGAGGGCTGTCGGCTGACCTATGGCGAGAGAGCACGAAAGGCTGCCGTTTAAGGCGATCAGCTAAATGTCAGGAGGCGGGCAGATGCAGCTGGTATTGGCAGACGTATCCTGCAGGTCCTCGTGAACCCGCCCGCGCCTTCAAGTTTCATAATCCTGGCGACGAGGCAGATCGTCGGTGGAGATCGTCGGTCCCAGATACTCGGGTGGTTCGTGAAAGCTTGACTGGAAGACAGCTGGTTTGCTTCAGATCTGGCAGAATATCGCATCCCCAGAATACCGCCTGCCTGCGGATGTAAAAGAACATCGAATTAGAGGAAATAATAGGCGCCAGTGATAACAAGATACAAATCAGGGGAGGATTCATCAGGTATGGAAGTTTGTTATCCAGCGGGAGCCGAAAGAATACAGCCCATTTTGGAAAACAAGTGGAAACGGGAAACCCCGGACGTATACTTAAGACCCGCGACCGAGTGACCGAGATGTCGAGATGGTCCGCGCTCACTGTGCCAGAAGAAACACTACTGGGCGACGTGCGGGACGTTAGAATAGACCACAGGGCGACCGACCAGTGCGGAACTTGGATTCAACCTGGTGTTCCTGGTCCGGAATTCTCTTTGCATTTATCATTTCTGGGTGGGGGGACCTCGGTCGAGCTATCAGTGCCTTGAGAAATCTCGGTGAATCGAGCCGCCTCACGAACCACCGTGTATCGGCAAAAGACATCAGAGAGGAGCCCCGACTATCGAACGAAGGCGAAGCCCAGATTGAGTACAAGGTTGGCCGGGCCGGTCTTGCGGGTCAGGGCGCAGGAGAGGAACCAGCAAGGGGATTTGTAAGCCTAGAGATGCAATGAATGCAGAGGATTGGGGTAATCAGGGGTTGTTCGGCCCTGGACAATCCTCGGCGGAATTAGACTGGAGTCCCCGTGTATGTAACTGGAACACAGGGAAATGAGGCAAAAGGGAACAAAGACTGTACCAATCGAGACAAAAACAACAGCGCCGAGTAACCACTGGTTCCCAAGAATTGTTAGATGAATTAATATCGCGCAGGCCACCAATATGAAGTTCATGTTTGAGTTCGATGCTTACCAGAATGTGCTCTGGCCCTCTGGTTTATTAGCAGACCTTGAATCACGAGAGAGGGGTTCGCGAGTAGCGCCGGTGGATTAGCCGAAACCATCCTCATGAGAGAGATCATCTCGAGAAGCGGTAGTCTAACCATTCCGAGCGAAAGCGGCCCACAGGAGGAATAAAATTACTTTCCTCTGACCTCTCCTACGAGAATGTCGCCCTTGAGACGATCCGCCATCAATTATACGAGACACGGAAGAAGAATTTTGACGGGTGGCAGATCGAAGGTTGAGCTGATCCCTGACCAGAGAGTAGTCAGTAAGCCTCTGGAGAGGGAGGCTATGAAGATGATTATCAGGTGGGCGGCTGGCGGCAAGATAAATAGAGAAAGAAGGATCGGTACATCACAGTGCGCAGGCGGAGGTGCCGTAGCGAGTCTATCAGTGGTCTCGATAAAGGTTATCAAGTGATGATGAACCGGTCCATTCCTTTGAACAACGTGCCTGAAATGAACCAACAAAAAAAAGGGGAAATGAATACAAACAGAAAAGGGCTGGGAGAGACCATTCCCCTCATTTCGAGGGATATGAGGGCAGCACAGCTTGAGTTGAGCCCGGTTGCAAGTCGTGAGTCGCGAGTCCGAGTCGCGAATTTCCAATGAAATAACAGGGGTGAAATAAAAACTTCAAACGAGGATGTAGACAAAGTCTTGAGCGATTTCGAAGAGGGATTCGGGGCGAGGATGATACACTCACTCGAGGATGCTCTCTCTTCGTTCGTGGTTGGATGGTGAAGTGAAAGGGGAGACAGCGGCAAACAAAGGCACTGCCACAGGATCGATCACGTGGGGTCGATCAACCACGATCAAACCCCTCAACGGCGTCTCCAACCGTGATTTCAGCAGCCTACACCAACCACCATCGTGCCAGCCGATGAACGAGACACCCATACCCCCAGCGTGGCAGACAGAGGAACTACAAGACGAATGGGTCGACCTAGACTCGGGAGACACGAGCGACGAGGACCCCAACAACTTGACATACGGAACCCGCTCCATCTCACTCACAGTGCCCCTACCCAGCCATATACACACCAATAGTGACCTCGAGAACGACAACTCTAACTCTCCTTCCTCTTTTCACGCGGTTGGAACCTTTCTCGTACGCGAGGACATCCCTAATGGACCCGTCCTCCCCAAGACCCCTGGCCGAGCCAGAACCGGTATCAAGGACTTCTTCAGCCCTTTACCACTCGAACGAATGTTCGAGCCACCTACGCCTCCCATTGCTCCCATGCCTATACCCCCGGCCGAGCCAGAATCACAGAGCGACGAAATATTGGAGACGGACCTGCCGAACATGGTTTCCTTCCACGGTCGCAAGGCAAGCCTTGCCTGCCAGTTTACGTTCGCCGCACCACGACCTAGCTCACTGAACACGGAACGTGCGACATCTTCCTACCCCCAGGCACAAAGCACGCCCACGCCACCGTTCGCCCCGAATACCGCGGCTCCGACGACCGACCCTCGCCTCCGCCTCTTCCAATTCCAATACGATACATTCACTCGCGAGCATCTCTCAGCCCTGGCGGATTCTATTGCCGTAAACACGCCATCAGGCGCAGGGACGAGGTCTGATGGAAGGTTATCCACCGTCTCTGAAGCGAGCTTTTCTCACCTGCGGAGCACCAAACGGGTCAAGCTGAGCCCGCCGAGTGACTATGGTGAGGGAGCAGGAGCCAGGGCCTCGATATCCCGACCCAAGATTTACGGCAAGGCATACGTTGGCGAGTCGCTATCGCTGATGGAGAAAATCAAGCAAGCGCGCGATTTCTCCACCATTTCGACTGTCGCAAGTGGCAATAATGACAGTCCTGGTAGTGGAGATGGAAATGATGACAACGGAAATAAGAATGACAGGTTTAGTGCTTATGGTATGTCCTCCCTCTGCAACTTGGGTGGGCGAACTAAATAATAATTATACGGCAGAACAATTGCGACGTTCATCTTTATTGAGTGTTCCTACGAATACGGACAACAATCCCTCATCCTCGGGAACCATGACCTCAAACTCTAGCGCGCCATACTCTTCGTCGACTTATCGACAACAGGCCGCAGCCCTAATGGCCCAAATAAAGAGCGACATGAAGGGGAACAAGCGGATTTTTTCAGGCGACAGTGAGATGTCCCACGTTACAGCCCATCTCGACGATGAGATGTCCTTTGCACATCTCGTTCCGACGATAGCCATTCATCCATACGACAAGGAGAACCAGCGAGAAACTCCTCGGCACCACCGCCGTGCCTCATCCACCGGATCTGCTCGGCTGCGAGCGAGCCCGCGGCGACCACATCGCCCGCTGGAGCCAACATCCGAGGCCGACGGAGAGCTTGCCGAGGACATGTCGAAGCTGTCTCTCGGGTGGAGGCGCCCGTCTTCGTTCCTCGCGCCCCCAAACCACGTCAGCATCATTGCGAACCCCGCCCTCCTCCCGGCCACCTCGTCCTATCCCACCGCAACCATCCGCTCCGGCACCAATGAAGACCTGAACCGCTTCGTGTCTTCCAGCACGGCGTCAGGGACAACGCTGACTGCGGGGAGCGTCCCGTCGTACGTGAAGCACGCGGGGCCCGCGCAGCTGCGCACAATCGCGCCCAAGGATGTGCCGGTGCTGCCGGACCGCATGGGGGACATGCTGTTCGACAAGGTGATGATGAAATGGGTGAAGAGCGTGCAGCCGGGGGGCGAGGACGCGATCCCGGAGGAGCCGAGCGAGGACCCGTTCGGCGACATCGAGAGCCTGCGGGACGACTCGCGAGGGCCGGGCGACGCGACGGAGGACGAGGAGGAGCTGGAGTTGACGAGCTTTTCGACGGACGCGTCGGGGCGTGTGGTGGCCGTGATGACGGGGGTCGACACGGACGGGCTAGACGAGGACACGACGACGGATTCGGAGGGCGGGAACGACGCGGTCGTGACGGGAGAGCTGGAGCATATGGTTCCGCCACGGCGCGACTCCGAGTCCGAGTCGGAAGAGGACGACGCGGGGCGCGACGACGACACCCAGCTGGCCAACCACCAGCAGTTCGCATCGGAGTCGCTCACCGACGCGTTCGCGCCCCCGCCGATCGTGATCACGACATTCACCACGCCGCCGGCCGCGGAGAAGGTGCCGCTGACGCCTGCGTTGAAGGGCCACACGCCGATGTCTGCGCTGAAGAACCACGGCACGACGCCGACGTCCGCATTGAAGAGCTCAAGCGCGACGCCATCGTCTGCGCTCAAGGACCCGAACCGCCAGCGCTACCGCACTCCGCGGCGCACCCATCGGCGGTCGGTGAGCTTCTCTGACGGGAAGCGCGACGGACCCATCCGCGGGCTGCAAAGTGCCGAGCCGTCCGCGCGCTCGAAGCGCATCGCGGAGATGCTCGCCCGGAGCGACTCGTCAGGCGCGTCCGCCTTTTTTTGTCACGCTGATATACGCTAACAGTTTGCTGCAGAGCCCGATTCGGACTCGCCGACGAAGGGGGCGGGGCGCGCGAGCGGGTCGAGTTTGGGGTCCGCGTCCGCGTCTGCGTCGACGTCTGCCTCGGGGCTAGCGTCGACAACGAGTTCGCGGCGCGCGTTCTCGCGCTCGCACGCGCAGCGCTCGGTGAACGGGACGTTCCTCACGGAGTGCTCGTTCGGTGTCGCACACGACCGGCTGGTGGAGGTGCTCACGGACGTCGAGCCGTTCGAGCCGCACTGGGAGGGCCTCAGCACCGTGGACCTCTCCGGACGGCGCCTCGAGAGCGCTGCGCGCCTGAAGGAGTTTTTGCCCGCGCTCGATGCGCTCAACCTGTGCGTCCCTTTTCGCTATTACATTTTATTTTGTTGCCGGTCTACGCTATCTGCGGCCTATTTCCCTTGATTTTCGGTTTTTTTGTGGCGTCACCCATTTAGTTCATTTGCTCATTGAATGCCGGTTTAGGAACGACAATCAGCTGGCTTGGCTGAGCGGCGTGCCCGGGTGCGTGCGGACGCTTTCTGTCGCGTCAAATAGGTGGGTTGGCTGCTGTCTTGTCTGTCCTGTCTTTTTTGCCGTTTGCCGCGTCGTCTATCTACGATTTTTTCGGGCTGGCTGCCGCTGCCGCGCTAAGTGCGGCTCGCTTGGTGGATCTGCGGTTCTGCGCCACGGATAGGGGCGCGGCGAAATGTTTTTAGCTCTATGCGGATCGCTGATGTGTTTGTTGATTAGGTTGACGGGGTTGACGTCGTACAGCCACCTGCTTAACCTCGAGAACCTCGATATCAGCGGGAACGATGTCGATTCGCTGCGTCGTGCGTGTTCTTTCTCTCCTCACTAATGCTTACTCATTGATGTTGGCAGAGCTGGCGTGCCTGCGGCACCTGCGCGAGCTGCGTGCGGACGGGAACTCGCTTACGAGCGCGGAGGGGCTCGAGCGGATGGACGGGCTTGTCAAGCTGAGTCTCGCGGGCAACGCGATGAGCGACACGCTCGACCTGGCGGCGTTTAGGTGGACGCGGCTCGAGATGCTCGACGTGCGCGGGAACCGGCTCGTGGGTGTGCGGGGGCTCGTGGGGCTGCAGGCGCTCGCTGTGCTCAACGTCGGTGCGTCGGTTTCCTTGTTCTAGCCGGAACGGGGTATTGACTAGTCGTGCAGAGGACAACCAGCTGGGGAGCCTGGACGCGGGGGGCGCGATGCCGCGGCTCCGGATCCTGCGCGCGTCGGGGAACCGGCTGCGCGCCCTGGAGGTGCACTGGTTCGCGGGGCTGCGGACGCTGTATGCGGACGGGAACGTGCTCGAGGGGGACGCGCTGCATGCGGTCGAGCACCCACGGGCCACGGGGCGCGAGCGCGGCGGCGCGCTCGGGCGACTGGAGAACCTGAGTCTGCGGAACCAGAGCGGGCGTGGGCTTGGGCTCGAGTTTCTGCTGCGCGGAGATGTACGCGATGCGAAGCGGTTGTATCTGAGTGGTGCGTGCTATCTATTTACTACATTGGTATTTCGGGATGCTAATGGATGTGGGGGGTGGCAGGCAACGCGCTGCCGCCGGGCTTTTTGTCGTCGGCGTGTTACAACCTGGTGTACCTGGAGCTCGCCAACTGCCGATTGGCGGCGCTACCATCGGGGCTGGCGGGCCTCGTGCCGAATCTACGTGCATTGAATCTAAACTACAATTTTTTGGAGGACGTGAACGGGCTTGAAGGTCTGGCGCGGTTACGAAAGCTGAGCGTTGTCGGGGCTCGGCTGAAGGTGATTTTTTATTTATTTCTCTAATTCAAACAACTTGATTCGAACGACTATAGGGTACGAAGGAGATTATCCGAGTGGTGCGGGGACTGACGGAGGTAGAGGTCCTTGATTTTCGGTGAGTTGTTGAAATTAATTACCAGTGCAGCAAGCTGATGTCTACGATAGGATGAACCCGTGCACACTGGGGTGGTATCTGCCGCTTATGGTCGGGGGGGAGGATCCTGGGAGCAAGTGGGCGGAGCTGGATGCGCGATTCCGGCGGGGGTTGCCCGACAAAGTGTATGTCGGACGGCTCGCGTACCGGGGATTGGTAATGCGGGCGTGCGGCGGGGTGCGGGTCCTCGACGGGGTGGCGGTGATGGAAAAGGAACGGGCGAAGAGTGAGAAATTATTGGAGATGATGAACTAGTTCAGCTCTGTTCATGCTTGATTTGGAGTGTGATGATCTGCATCACCTCATCAGTCATATACCCATATCGGGTCGTAACCCGGAGTGGTCTCTGGCCGCCTCCGTGTGCCGTCAAGATCTCAGATCCGGCCCTCGCTGTTATGGCCCACAGATAAATACTGCACTTCCTCTACCCCTTGTCCTTACTCTCACAGTTCTACCCTACTCTCTCCCCAAACGCTGCCCGTCCCTGCTCTGATGTTGATACAACCCTCCTCTGAGCTCAATTCCTACAACGTCGCACAGCTGCAGTACGCCTTGTACGCTGAACGCAACTCTATTCGACAATAACTAATTCTTTTTCAGGGGAGCAGACAAGGACATATCATTCCTCGCCAATCTGTCACCCGATCCCGACGCTACTTTAATGTAGGTCCATTTCGACGCGAGAAAAATCTCGCCGTTCTAATCTTTATTAGTGTTCCAGACATTGACTACGACAGCCGCCGTATGTCGAGCTCGGCAGCCTCGGCAGACACCGAGTCCAGCTCTCTCTCGCGCGGCGAGAAACGCGCCCTTACACCCAACGACTCCCCTCAGCCGAAAAAAATACGCAGCCTCGACCAGAGCAATTGGGAGGCCGACTCTGCAGGCAGCACAAATCCCTCCTCCGAGGAGAAGGACCCCTTGGATCCGACAAAGGTCTCGCTGCCGTCCATTTTCACCACTTTTGAGGAGCAGTACCGTCCAGAACGCAGGGCCTCGCTCCCCACTCTTGGCTCAGAACGCGTGCGCCACGCGCCGTATCCCCCGACCCATCTGCGCCATAGCCAAAATTATGCCCCCTCGTCCCTGTCTTCGTATACCTTCCCTCCGAACAACGACGACCCGGAGAAGGCTGGTCGCCCCACTCTGTCTACGGACCTCCGCTACGACTACGACGCGTCTGGGTATCCCCCTCCTAGCGCACTGTCTACTGGTCCTCCGTCCAGCACTGCGTTTTCTCCAAACTTCAGCTCGCCCCTTTCCTCGGACTACACGCGGAGCTCTCATCTCTCGCCCTACTCAGAATCTGACCATTGGACGACTTCCCCTTCTGGAATCGTCCGGCCCAGTTCGACCCCGGGCCAGCTCTCCAGCCCGGCCGTCAAATACGAGGACGGCTTACGCCATTCTTCCTTTAGCGCCGCCCCTCCCCATATGTCACAACAACAACAGATGTTCGCAGGCTCGGCTCGTATTTCGGGCCATCAAGTTGCAGATCGCAGGTCGCTGTCGGCGGGTATAAAAAGTGAATGGGCATTCCCCGCGTCAGATTATCCTCTACCCTCTGGCATTGCTGGTGGACACCACCACTATCCTCCCATGCCACCCGCGCCTGCACTCAACTCTCCCAACCGCTCGCCGCAGAGCGCCGCCAGCTCGACCCTCGCCGACCGTCCCCAGCGCAAGCGCGGCAAGCTGCCCAAGGAGACGACCGACTTTCTCAAAGCCTGGCTTCACCGCCATTCCGACCACCCATATCCGTCGGAAGAAGAAAAAAAACAATTGTGCCATGCGACGGGCCTCAGCATGTCTCAGGTCTCGAACTGGATGATCAATGTGAGTGTGCTCCATCGTTTATTTGCCCCTCTCTTTTTTTTCTTCTGCACCCATCCGCCTTCCAATCAATTTCCCGTCCCCGTCGCCATCATCAATTCCTTTAATTTATCATTCTGTTCTATTCATTCTGTCTGTCGATGCGCGCGTTCTATTCTGCACTCTATTATGTTTTATGTCCATCACTGACACGCGTATTCTCTGCAGGCCCGCCGTCGCATCCTCGCGCCCGCGCACCGCGCGGCCTCTGGTCCTACCACCACGGCGCCTTATCCACCACCAGGTGGCCGCAGCGCGTCTCTTGGCGGCCTGGGCCTCGACGCCCGGCGCGCGTCGCTCCCCGGCGCAGACAGCCTGCAGCTCTACCACCCGATGACGCTGCAATCGCTGCCGTCGCACCACTCGCACCACCCCTACCATCCGATTGACACGGGCTACGGGTCGCGTGGGCTGCGCATGGGCCCCGGAATGGGGCTCGACTTCTCGCAGTCCGCCCACCCGTCTCACCAGCCGCGAGGGATGTATGGCCCCGGCGGCGGCGGCGCATACGGCGTGCCGCTGAGCGCGCCCGCGAGCATGTCCAACACGAACCCGTTCTCGCCGCCGACTGGTTACCTCCCAAGTCCACGTGAGGAGGGCGGGCGCGGGCAGTACTTTGACGGGCATGGCGGCGGGGGTGGCGGCGGCGGCGGCCCGCCTCAGCAGGGGGGCGGGAATGGGAATGGGAACGGGAATGGCGGGGGCGAGTCTGCACCGGGGAGCGGTTACGGGACGCCCCAGTGAGCGCGGGAGTCGTGGGAGCGCGCGGGTGATGATGATCAGGATCTCCCATCTACGCGCGGGAACCACACGCTCGGTTGGTGATGCCCTTGAAACGGCGAGAGGATCCACAAAAGGGCGGATTGAATTGGGCCGAATTGGGAACTATTGGGTGATTGTGCGCCCGCGCCTTTTTTGCCTTTTCTGTTGCCGCCCCCATCTTGGTCTGCGCTTGCCGTTTTCGATTCCAATCACGCCGTGCTGTTGCCCCGCCGTTGTATCATCACCTTGCCCCTCGCAACATCCGCCGCTCGCACGACCACCGACCCTCGTCCACCATCTATCGCATTATTTATTACCACTGCATCGTCGCTCGTCATTGTCATTTTTGCTGTTTTTTGAACCTTCCGCTCTTTGGTTCGCGACCCCGCCAAGCCGCCTCCCGCCATAGCCCGCCCGGCCCCCCTGATCCTTCCATCATTCGTTCGTTTCCGCGTTTCCGTCGCTTGTGCCTGCCGTAGACCCCTCTTGCATTCCGCTCTGATGAACAATGTATACATATCCTCCCCCAGATTTAAATATTATATTAATTATCGGGGCGCAGAATTCGTCGCCCCTTGTGTTACCACCTCCGCTTGGCCCTGACCTTGTCTTGTTTGAAAAACATCCCGCCCCTTACCAAACGTCCTAACGTACGTGCCCTTGTTCTCGTAGTAGCTGATATAGAAGATGATCACCATCTTGCCTTCACAGGGTGAGTGTCGAGACAATCTCGATGTCACATCACCAACTTGTCGGCTTGTAGACTTTTTTCACTTGTTGCGAAAAAATAAAAACACGGTTAGATAACATACACTTGTCGTTTTTTCGACATAGCTTGCGCGCTTATCAGCTTGTCAAAAAGCTTTTGATGTTCGTACAAGCACCGGCAAGTAATCTGTTAATGCAATATCAGCGTCGGGCGCCAAGGCAGATTGAATGGGAATTTATTTCAATAATGAAAACCAATGAAACGCAGATGACCGCACGACTTACGGGAGTGCAGGGAAGCCCAAAGCCTGCTACGCGCAGCCGCCGGCGCCCATCACGCCGCTTGCGAGACGATTCGCCGTTGTCGCCGGCTTATGGCCAGCCACCAAAACACCTCGCTTCGCGCCTTCTTCCCCTTCGCACTTAGTATGAAATTGCGCGCGAGCGTTTCGAACGCACTAACGTTATTATACATATACTCGCGCAGTCGTGCATAATTTGCATCCTTAATTATCGCATCTGCGCTGCGCGATGCCCAAGGACTCCGAGCCTAACAGCAAAAAGCTTGTTTTACAGCACGGAAGCGATCGAGAATGGCTAGATTGCAAGGCAGTTGTCTCACTATTTCATGATTTTGGTAATTAAAAATCAAGGCCTGCAGGCGTTGCTTCCGCGGAGCCTGGGGTAACCCCTAATTCAGGGGAAGGAAGATGTGGACCAGGGTCAGTAATGATATATTTGAAGCACGAAATGGTGGTAATAATGCAAGTGATGTGTATTGCGGTACATGTTCCTGTGTGTTGGATAAATATGCTTTAAATAGTAGCTTACAGCAGTCGTGTATCGTGTAAGTGCGCGGAGGAGGGTATGTGCTCATGATGCCGGCAATGCGGGGGAGGCGAGGGCTCGTCTGATGGAGGGGCTCGCCGGATGTACAGCGGCATTTGATTCCCCAGCTTGGGCTCCGACTTGACGAATGGTCGGGTTACCACACTGGTAAAGATCGAAGGTCAGTAAACTCGCACCGCGCGATAGGGGCGCGAACAACTTACTTTACTTTCTTCTCGATGACCATCGAGGGATCCTGCCGGTATTCGATGTCCTTGAGCAACGTATACAAGAAGATTTTCATCCTGGGAAACGCGTCAGCAGCACGTCCGCGAAAACGAACAGAAAGCCTAGCAGTTCGAGACGTACTCTATCAAGGCGAACTTGAAGCCAATGCATGCCCGGTTCCCGTCAAGTGGGTTCCCGTTGAGGAACGTTAGGATGTTCGAATACAGCCCGGGGATTGCTTTCGCCGTTGACGGAGGATGCGCCCACCGTTCGGGTCTAGTCGCGAAAACGTCAGAGCTTAACCAGGGGTGTCGAAACGAAGAAATCCGCACTTGAACGTCCGCGCGTCCTCGCCCCACAGCGCCTCGCTCTTGTTGATTGCCTGTATTGGAATGGTAATAATATCCCATTTCTTAACCCGGATTCCATAGAGCCGTTTGCCATTCTTGTCGAGACAGTGTTCCCCGTTCGTCCCTTCGGGCGCAACGGGTATCTCGTCCTCATCCCGCATGCATACCCTCATGGTGCTGGTTATCGGTGCGTGAAGCCGTAGCGTCTCCCGGACAACCCAATCCAGATACTCGCATTTCGATAACCGGTCAGTGAGTTTCTGTTGATACAGTTGTGGGTCCGACTCTTCCAGTCCGGCGTGCTCACGCCGGAGGTCGTTCTCGACGTCCCTCAGGGCCGCCCGTAATTGTCTCTGCGCCAGCGGATGTTGTACAAGTGCATAGAGACACCAGGTCAGAGCGGATGACGTCGTCTCGTGGCCCGCCGCTATGAACGTCGAGATTTGGCACAGAACTTCGTTCACAGACATGTTCTGATCCGCTGACGAAGCGATATTCGAACGGACTGAGAAGATATGAGTATTGAGATGAACAGGGCATCGACGGGATGCTCACTCAGCACACTCAGTATATCCCTCCCCATGATGGTCTTGTCTCCGTCGATCTCTCCACTCTTCCCAGCCAATACTTGGCGGTGCTCCTCAATCACCGCGCGACTCCGCTCCTCAATCAACCCCAAGCCAATACGGCGCATAGTCTCATGGGCTTGTACCATGACCGCGTTATTTCGGCGCTGAGAAAGTAGCGGGGATTAGTCGGACGCGCAACAAAACAATAAACTAAGAATAAAAAAGCGGCAGATCGAGGACCGCGGTATGAGGAATCGTCATGAGGCGGAGATTCAGGATTTGAATAGCACGGCGCAACACGGCGCCCGTGATAACAAATCGCCGCGGAAATCAGAAGGAAAGACTCACGAATCTTCTGAGAAACGGGAACCATACTTGGAGGATGGTCATCACACGAAACTTGCGCGCGGTAGAAAAGATGACCCCGAACGCCTGAGCCAGTTCGTTGTTATCGTCCGTGAGGGAATTGAAGTGGTATCCGAACCCTGCGTGGATTAATGAGCAACGGGGTTTTGTTTGAGTACACACGAAAGAGAAAAATTCTCACCCGCCAGTCCGATGGCATCCAATGTTGCCCGGCCCAGCCACATGAGGACGTCAACACGGGCACACCCAACGGGGGCGGAGGATTTGGATTCATTCGTTTCCTTCCCGTCAGCTAGCGACGCTGTATGGAGCCAAACGTCACGCAGCTAAGAGCCGGCAGTCAGATTGATTCGCAATCTCCGGGGCAGGCAAGGCAACGAGTAGATGTGACCGGGGTGAAAAACGCCGCCCAGCCTTGCGAGTCGCGAGGACTAGTACACACCTTGCTGGCCTTGTCCCAGAATATTGGGCAGAGGGATTTGATGTGGGAAGACGAAAAGGCCGGAGTCTGTGATAGGGGTAAGCGGCCGATCACCAAGTGGACAGCAGGCGAAGCCCAATCGGGAAGGGCGGTGATCCTCAAAATCGGCGCGTCCACCCTGGGATTCGAAGGGCGGGGCAGGAAAATCAAGGTATGGGAGGAAACTGACTAGGATTTTCCGCTACAAGATGTGCGAATTAGAAGATTTCGTGGAAATGGTGCAAGGTGACACACCTGTCTCTTGTGCGCATCGCCTTCCACGGTCAACAGCCCGTCATGACCCACCGCCATCGACGCCAGACTGTCACGTACAAAGTCGGGCTTGGGATAGTCGTACGCATTTCCAAGAATATGCGCCACCGCTACTGGGTCGGTCGTCATGAGCCTGCACCCGCCAATGAAACCCCGGTAGACGAAGGTGGAACCATACGCGGCCTCCCATTCCGCGACGAGGTTATTGTTCTCCTGGTCATGCATCTCTATGAGATTGCCCATGAAAAACGAGTGACATGGGGGACCCCGGAGCATCGTTAGGGGAGAAAGGAATTGTCGGAGTAGGAGTTGAAGGAAGCCTGAAATAAGGTACAGGACCAGGGAGGAAAATAGTAATAGAGTGAATAATGTTGCGTCCATGGTGGCCTGCCCGCAGAGAAGGAGAGTCGTAAAACCAGCTGAAGATGGACTTCAGGACATAAAATACCATGATCGTGATCTCGGGTTGCTCGGATCCGACACAACGGCACGCGGATGTATTTCTCGCCTTCGGCCCGAGCAACCAACAAAACTCCAACACTTACCATAAAAATTGTGAAACAAGCTCGCAAGCACGGCATACTCGCAGGCAAGCTTGCTAAATCAACTCGTAAACCACACAACCCCTATGCCAAATATTGTCGAATTTCGGTAACCACACACCACTGAGGCATTACCTGAGGTCGTCGTTGTCTTCGACTGCGCAGCCTGCCATCTTGCCGAGCTCCGTTGCCGCGGCGATTTACAGCAGGCTCTGCCTTGGCTTCCGGAAAGCTATAGGGCATGCGGCCCCAGTAGCCCGGGATGCCCGAGAGGAGCTCGAGAGAAAGATTACCGAGATATATACCAAGATATACCAAGCTACGGGTAGGACGGCCCGTAGCACCGCGAAGTTCTGTCTCGATCACCTCAGGGGAGTGCCAAACGAATACCTCTTCCCCTTCCCGGAGACAGAGACCCAGTCAGATAAATCTTACGAGTGCCTCTAACCTCCCGCCTTACACGAATTATATGGATTGGGAGATCATCCAGATCCCGACGGCGAAAGCAAGGGAGAACATGGGTATGTCGGGCTGAGGATCACCGTGCCGCTTTTTCGGTCCAGTCAACTCGAGAGTTTAAATTTGGAGCCTCGTTGGAGTGTCAAGAAAGATCAACAGAGCATTTCAACAGCACAGTACGTTGCTCGTCTGCTGATTCCGTGCAAGTGTACTGCCTTGGATCGAGGAGTATCGGCGCCGACGAAAATCCGGTCCAGCATACCTTGGCCTTTCTCGGTTCTCGCCGCCATTGAACCTGCTTGTGGGCAGTACCTCAAGTTGAACATGCACTCCGGAGAATTATTTTTGCCGAGGCCGAGATGAATCGTACCAGCATGGTACGGACGAGCCAGCCCAGAACCGAACGTTTCGAACTACTCCAGATTTTGTTTTGCCAATTCAATTGCCTCGGTGCCTGACGCCACCTTGCACCGGTTTGATTTCCTTGCGTTGGGGTGGGACTAGCAAGCTATCGAGAGACAATGATACTTGTCACGACCTTCGTATGCTCTGTACAGACGCCCCAAGGGAAAAAAAAAGAGCCCAAGCAGGTGTGAGGCCGATCTTTCGCTGATTGGTTGAATACCGTGTCTGTACAAATGATCCAGAATCAGAAGGAAGGAGCCAAAATTAAGCCAGGAAGTACACAGCATGAATTCCTGCGTCGACATGAGAACCGTATTGGAGCCGTTTACGGAAGAAAGCAGAGAAGGCAAGGAGAAGAGTGCCGGCGGCAGTGCATGTTCGAATTTGATCCGCTGGCACTGCCACAGACAGCTTTTAAAATGAACTCCCTCCATGCCGCGAGCGAGTGTGTCACTAGCCCGTTGGTTTCTTCGTTACTATACACGCATCCGAATGATCTCGTCGTCTCTCGTGCATGGCCTTTCACTGAGCCCTGGTGGGCCTGGACATCAGACACCACTACTTGTCGATGGGTCGAACTCCTCGAATACTACACCGACCCCACTCAGCGTACAGTGCGTCTATTGCCTTTCAAATCAGTTTCTGCTTTTAACCCCACGAAGGAATGGGATATTCCCATTGAATTTCGCCAATTAATCGACCAGGTCTGTGCTTTGTCGCTGCCACGGGATCCCATAGGCATCACCACCGGTATTCGTTTTATATCTTCAGAAACTAAATGCTCATCTCTGAAAGAGGAGCCTCTTGAAATATCATCAAGGGGGATGTCGCCCAAAAAGGCTCACGAGGTTCTTTCGTACTGTCAATCTTGTGTCAATCACAACTCTAACTAGGATCTAGGTTACTCAAAGCGTCGCTTACATATCTAATCTATTCCATTCTCTCGGCATGGACCCCCGCGGCGTCCGCATCGTCGACATCGGTGCGGGTCAAGTCAGTGTTCCAGCTTTTTTCAACCACATGCATTTTTTCAACTTTCTGCTCTATTTCAGGGATATCTCACACGCGCGCTCCAATCCCATCTAGGAACCACACATCTCCTTGCTCTTGACTCGTCCGAAATCCAGACCCGCGGTGCCCAGCGATGGGAAGAGCGGACGGGGTTGGTCGGATCAATCACACAAAAAACAATTCACATAACGCCCACGACTCTGTGTGACTCCATTGACGAATGGATCGGGAACACCTCGTCGCAAGGAGAGGAAGAATCGGACCCTGTCCCCGTCCTTCTCGTGGCACTGCACGCATGTGGGTCGCTGACGCCCGATATCTTACGAACCTTCTTCATACAAAGAGCTGCGAGCTCTCAAGATCGGCCTCTGTGGACACCTATAGGCATAGTCGCAGTAGGTTGTTGCTATAACCTTCTAGCTCCACAAGGTAATTAATTCTGCATATACAAGCATACGACTAGCTCGCCCTCTCTGAAGTTACAGTGGGCTTCTGATGCGGACCTACCTATGCTGATTATTTTTACAGACTTTCCGCTGTCGAAACCCATGACGACGTCCCCGATCTCTTTAGCATCCTCCGCGTATCACATGGCCGCCCAGATTCCGGCGCAGTGGTTTCGGACGCCAGAGAGCCGCGCAGATGCGGCGCTGGCGCTGCGCAAGGTTGTATGGCGGGCCATCATCGGCGCCCGGTTCGCGAAACTGCACGCCGACTATGAACGCGGCCCGCTGGACGGCACGGGAGACCGTCCGGTTATGCGTCGGCTGGGCCGGCTTAACAACACTGTGTACACCGACTGGAAGACTTTTGCGGGCGTGGCGGGAGAGCGGATCGGCGTTGATTTCGGGCCTGATAACGAACTAGACGCTGGCGAGCGAGCATTGATCAGCGAGCTCGAGGTGCTGCATGTTCTCCGGTGCATCATCGGCCCGCTGGTCGAGACTCTGATCATCATGGACCGCGAACAGTGGGTGAAAGAGCAGTTGGACAGCGGGACCGGAGACATGCGAGTGGAGATGGTCAATCTGTTTGACCAGGCGACCGGGAGCGGGCGAAATATCGCCCTCGTCGTCGCACCTCCGCGCCCAAGCCCTGATTGACTTCTTGAATCCACCACGTTCTAAGCGCCACTGCGACGCGGATGCAAATCGTGTTTGGAAAGTGAACCAGCCCGCGAGTGAGTATTTATGGGAAAGGCTCCGCCGACAAGATCGATTGCAGTCGTATACCTCGGATCTATCGAAACGTAAGATAGGGATCAGCGTACCGAACTCGTCGACATGATCTGCCAAACAAGGGAGTCCCGTTTCTGACATGATCTCAAGGTGATAAGGTCGTCTACCAGAGGCAAAATACCTTCCTTGCGGGGCAGGCCGGATCATGCCAATCCTTGCCAATCCCTCAAAATAAAATAGGCAACAAAACCTCTCTGCCCAGGTTTCTGTGGACAGCCATACGGTGCAATGGACGACGACATGATGAAACGGGCCGCGTATTCATCGTGAAGATGCTGAGCTATTGCCGCCCAAACACCTCGACCTTGTGCTCGAACCTAGCCGCGAGAGACGGAGGAAACACGGCGCCCGGCACAATGAGATCCGCGAACAAGACCGTGGACGAATTATTCTGCATCAAGACATACGATCAATCACGGGTCTGGACGATTCTGGTGGCGCTGAGAGCGTAACGGTACTTGGATTAGGGCCAGGAACCCCAGAATCGCAGATGCGGAGTGCGGCGCAAACACAATATCTAAGAAGCCAAGATGACCACGCGCAGCGTCACGTACCATTCAACCGCCAACGGGAGACCTCCTTCCCGATTTTAATGCTGATTTCACCAATGTCAAAGCTCTTTGCCGTGACCGTCATAGATGGTCCGTATTGCTCATTCAATGCAGGAAGCAATGCAGGCGGAAATTCGGTGATTGTGGCGAATTCGGGAACAAGGGGCACAGACGAGTTACGGGAATCCGAGCTGATCGACCCTGAAGATATCGGAGCCTGAGGTTCTGGGGTAGTATTGTCTGATCCTTGTTCAATGGGAGCACGGCCGCTGAGAAGTGCCCAGGCGATCGAGGCGTGAAACCGGGGTGCTGCGTAATATTCTTGTTGGCGGATTGCCCGCAAGGCAGGAGATAGGATATTCGTGAGAGTTGTAAGCTGGTAAGAGTGTATGTGATTTGAATCAATTTCAGATTCACCAGGAATTCATGGTACCTCATGGTGTCCCGCGCCTATTTCGAGCGCCAAAAATACCCGGGTACGTTCTTCATTAACCAGTTCGCTTATTTGCGCAAAGGACGCAGTAAATCTACAAACACAATGGTCAGATGAAAGAAGAAACAATTGGTCAGAGCGGCATACGGGCTAGTCTTCTCAGCAAGGCGCTTGACGGCGCGTTTCATGTCTTCTCGCTGGTGAGAACGCAGATATATAGGTCGCGAAAGGGAGATGTGCAACTCAGGTTGAGGGGTGTCTTTCGGCGATGACCAAAAATCATGCAGAGTAGGGGCCATGCTTTTAGCGGAGGCGACGATCTGGCAGAGCAGCTTGAACAAAGGAGAACCACGCTCAAGTGTTACAGAGGCGTAGATGTGTGTGGCATATTGACCGTCGACGTGGGGAATAGTGCGTATTCGGCCCTGATGAAGCGACGGGTCATCTACATGTGCGGGTCCAACCAAAGTCGACGACAGGACGGGAAGTTTCCTGTGCAAACGGTACACCTCGGAGCACATAAGCTATAGTGAGGGAAACCTCACCGTTTTTTGGCCGGTCGGATCACACGCTCGGTTTCCGACTCGTCTGAGCTAGAATAAGCTACTAAAGCTGAGTCTCTTTTCATCGTGCTAGTACTTAGCGATGGTTAGTTGGAACTTTTTCGCGGCCCCGTGCCCGGCCCGGTGCGGAGGCAGTCGGCAATTACGAACAAACACTAAGATTGTTTGAATCGGACGATGAACGTGCAATTCATTAACAACCTCTCCTCCGGCGGCGGCGCTCCGTCTGGACACGCCCACACGCATGATCAAGCCCCTTCCCATTCCCACGACCACGGTGGAGACCATGGACACACACATGAGCATCTCGATAACGCAGGTACAAATGGGCACCACTCTGTGTGTGCACTGCGGCCCTTTTTGAACTGACGTTGTGCAGGCAAATTCTCTGACCGCGATTTGCCCGATTACACCTCCCGAAACTTTGACGAAAGAGGTTTTACCATTGGAATTGGCGGGTATGTTTCCTATATCAGACAACCAGAAAATATACCCACGGGTCGAGAATAGTCCCGTAGGATCTGGGAAGACGGCATTGGCTCTGGCTCTTTGCAAGGCTCTGCGGAAGGAGTATAACATCGGTAAGTCTCCCCTTGATATATTGCTTCCCATCTGAGGTCAAGGTAGCTGCGGTTACGAATGATATATTCACCCGTGAAGACCAGGAATTCCTCATCAAAAACCGCGCCCTCCCAGCTGCCCGTATTCTTGCCATAGAAACGGGAGGCTGCCCACATGCGGCGATCCGTGAAGATATTAGCGCGAATATGGGTGCCCTAGAGACGCTTCAGGCCACCTTTAATTGCCAGATGCTCCTCGTCGAAAGTGGCGGAGACAATCTTGCTGCTAATTACTCCAGAGAGTTGGCTGATTATATCATCTATGTCATCGACGTTTCGGTGCGTTTCTCTGGTTCAATTTGAACTTGGATCCTGAACAGGGATCTTCAGGGCGGTGACAAAATACCGCGAAAGGGTGGGCCAGGTATATCGCAATCTGACCTGTTGGTCATAAATAAGGTACGGTTGCTCAGTCGCGGCAGCTCTTGCCCGGTCATCTCATTATTTCGCAGACAGATCTTGCTCCGCATGTCAATGCATCTCTCGAAGTAATGGACAGGGACTCGAAACTTATGCGCGGTGACGGGCCCACAGTATTCACCAGCGTCAAGGAAAATACAGGGGTTACAGACATTATTAGTCTAATCCTGGCTGCCTGGAGGAGTGCTGGTAGCCCCGGGATGGTGGGTGCAGTCGGCGATGCTGAATAGGCTCTGCATATCAGCGGCGCATCAACCCGCCACAGATTAATTATAAAGACGTGTTTCACTGTTAAGCACTTCACAGAGAGCCAAAAGATGTAAGTACACCTGCGTGGGACGTATATGGGCATATAAAGGTACGAATCAACCTTGTGCCCCAGAAGGGGATATGGTTATTATCAACATTGCTCGACGCAAGCTCGACGACAGAACAAGTCCAAGTGGAGCGACCAAAAATCTCCCACAACTGATTTGAGTTGCGGGCGGTGGCGAGACCTCGAGCAGCACGGATACTGTTTTTTTTCGGTGGGATAATGAATCTTGGTCTGCAGACACAAGACACATATCCTCCTGAATCTTGTGAATACAGTTGAAATTCATCGTAGGGACAGTTACAATAACTTTTCGCTTTGTGTACTAACCCTTTCAAAATATGTCTTCGTTAAGATGCCATTTTCAGCATATGTTTTGCCTGTTCAAAACATATTGTCAACACATTGAGAACACATGCAAGATACATGACGTGGGAAAGGTCTAGACTTATTATAATTATGTTCGACATATGTTTCGAGTAACTTTGGGAGATTTAGCATGATATGCCTCTTGTGAGAAGCATTCCAAGATCATCCGCTTGGGTTGCTGGTTGTGGGCCAGTTGCTGCCGGCCGGGGAGAATTATATCAAATTTTCCAAAAAAAACCTTCAAGTTCGGTATATTGGTCTGACTAGCCGGGGATATTGATATTGTTTGTTATTAAGGCGAAAGGGTTTGGTGGTAATGCAGATGAAAACTGCGCGCATCATCTGCAGTGCAGTAGATGAGTGGCAGTCTCATGAGCGTCTTACTGGAATAGTTCTGACCCTGAAATCAGTGATATCGAGGGAAATCAATGGTCGCTCTTCGGAAGAGAACAGTGCGTTAGGTTTCTTGCCAAAATTCCGGCAGTGATAGCCAGCAACAGTAATAGCCAGCCGTTCAGGCATGCGTACTTGCTTCGGAGTGGAAGGCGAAAACAATCCCTCGTCCAAGGTATATGTTAACCGACTCCGAGTTATCTGCCCCAGAAGCAGAAAGCGCGCCCGTGCCATACGTGCATCGGAGGTAGTTGAAGCTCTGGAAATGCCGCAGCAAGTCTGACGGAGGAAGAAAGGGGCGGGACTGCTCCACTCGAGTTCGGCGAAGACCAGTGCTCCGCTACCGGCGGGGCGGTCGCCGCCGGTGGATGATGTTCCTGTTACTACTAGGGGAAGTCAGAGTGAGCGATTCCCAGTCGATTCTGGGTCGATTCTGACTTCGATTCTCATCTGATTCTCAGGCGAGAATCGGTCAAGAATCGAGCTGTCGAGAATCGAAACAGAATCGATGATTCTCGTTGTTCCTCCTCTGGAGGAGGAACTCCCACAGAATCGACTCAGAATCGACTCAAGAATCGACGTCTTTGATCAACCATCACAACTGATACTGATGAAACAAATTACCAAGACAGAATCGACGCTGGAATCGGCACCAGAATCAAAGGCAGAATCGGGGCGGTCACAGTTAGAGGCAATTCTCATTCGATTCTCGACTCAGAATCGGACCAGAATCGAAGTCCGAATCGACCCAGAATCGAACGAGAATCGTCCACTCTGACTTCCCCTATTAGTAGTACTACCGCCAGTGCGGTACGCCACCTTAACCTCCCAGCTAAGAGAGAGGCGAGCCATGATGCTGCTGCGAGCGAGTTGTGTTGACGATGTAACAACGTCCGTCTCAGATCGACGATCAACACAGCCTGGATACACTTGAGAGAGCTTTTGTGATCCTTATTGGTCACCTGACCGCGTTTTATGCCACCACGTGGCCGCTAGACTCTTTTAATCTTCCGCTACGTCCCGCTTTCGACCCAGCCTACGGACGGCAACAGTCTTTAGAGGCCATACTTTCGAACGACTCGCGAATAGACTCGGAGGTGTCGAATTCCGTTTACCAAATTTTCCATTGAGCTCGACGAGGGCAGATCTTAGGTGTGTGTGGCGTCCTTTTCAACTTTTGGGTCATTTAATTGACAGCGAGTAAGAATTATGCCCGTAAATCGGCGGAAACAGGCCTCGAATATGCCCGACATTGAGTCCCCGTTCTCCGACTTCCTGGACACAAACCTTGGCCGCCTTCCATCGCTGCAGGAGGCCAAGGTGATACGCGAACTAGTGCAAGAAAAAACGGCCCATCTCGCCCTCTTGAACTCCAGAGTCCCACGCAGGAAGTCTGGGAAAAAGACGCCTCCTAAACTACTCGCCGAGCTGAACGTCACCCGACGGTTCATAAAATTTCATCGGGCGTTGGTTGCTCCCTGGCGATGTCTCCCGGCTGAAATCTTGTCGGAAATCTTCGCCCTCTCGTTATTCTCAGACCCCATCGATCCAGAGACCACCTGGAACGATGACAGATCCGGTACATTGCTGGTCTGCAAAATCTGTAGACATTGGAGGCACATTGCGATTTCAACTCCGTCCCTCTGGACGATCCTATCCATCTCCCTTGCCGTGTCGCCGTCACGGGGTCCCCTCGATTGGGTTCCGCTCTGGTTAGACCGTTCCCGTTCCCTGGCCATCCATGTACAGGTCGAGTGGGATGGATCCACTCCAGCCAGCGATTTAAATCTAATCGCATCTTCCGTCGTATCTCATATCCATCACATTCGCACGCTCGTGATCGACGGCCTCGATTATTTAAACGTTTCCTCCGGTCCGATTTATCCCAGAATCACTTTGCCTCCACCACAGTCCATCGAAGCACCCTTTCTCACCACTCTCGACGCGTCTTTGCCACCGGGCAGCGATTACGAATGGGTTCTCGCCGTATGTCAAGCGGCGCCACTTTTAACATCTCTCGATACGACCCAATTATTCCTTCATCGAATGCCGGTTTCGCAGCTGACAAGACTGCATGTCGAGGAAACAGTCCCCATAAACGAGTTTCTTCATCTCCTAAAGGACGCTCCAGGCCTACAAGACGTTGCCCTCGACCTCGGGGAACCTTCCGCCGGGGATGCCATAGGTGATATTATCGTCGCGGAGGGCCTCTCCAAATTGGAAGTCACCTCCCACCACCACCTGGGACTTTTTTTCGACCGTGTCCGACTCCCAGGCCTAACGGAAATCGAAATCACCCAAATAGATCGTTGGCCGCAGGAGAACTTTATAGCATTCCTCTCCCGCTCGTCTTGCACTCTCAAAAGACTTGCCTTCGCGGAGATAGACATTCACGAGCTCCATGTTCTCTTCTGTCTCTTCCACAAGAGCTGCGAAACGCTTGAGAATCTCGCCATCTCGCATTGCGGCCCATACCTCAGAAACGACGCAGTCATCCAGTACCTTACTTATCGTCAGGCCCCATTCCCGCATACGCGACTCCAAACAATTGAATTGGTGCCGCTCAACGCGAGGGACGGCCTCCTCGCCAACCTCGCCGAGTCGCGCATCCTTCCGCTCCCGGATCTCCCCTCCGACGTGGCGGAGCCTGGGCATCTCGTGCGGCTGCATTTATCCTGGAATATGGCGTATTTCAATCCAGACGATTTTAGGCGAATCCGTGATCTAGAAACGAAGTGCGAGATCGAATGGATGGCAGACTGAGTGATTACAGTTTGGGAGCCAATGCCGTATAGACAAGAACACAGGAAATTACCCAGTATCAATACATACAGTACATCTAGTTCAAGTTGACCATGACCAACTGCCCTACTGGCTGAAAAATCCAAACGTCCGCCCGATGACGTCCTGCACGCCCTCTTGAACGCCGAGGTAATCGTGTCCACCAGCCAGCGACTGCACGAATACGATCTTCCTCCCAGATTCAGTAAACTCGTGCACCGTGCCGAAATTATGCAGCTCGAGAGTCGTAACGATCTCCTCGCGCGCCTCTCTGCGTTTGGCGAGCAGCCCATTGTATTCTGACCATTCTTCATGGGTCAGAGAGGCGGCGTTAGTGGGCAACGCTGGGGCAGGCGGGAGGAGAGGGTCAAGAAACGTGTTGAAGAGTGTCTCGGAATGAGTGGATGGGATTTCCCAGTCGTTCTCTGAGTAACGTTGAGACTATGGGAAACATCAAGAGGCAGGAAGAAATTACCGGCGTGGGCGATGAGGACGGGGCCTTTGATTCTCTGGTGCAGAACGTCAGTGGATTATTTGACCCACAGAAGGGAGAGCATACAGGTACCAGGGTCTGGGTGTCAAAAGTGTGTATAAGTGCACGTTTGACAAAATCTGTTCATGGTCAGGTGTGGGCTACGAGAAGAAATGAGGACGCACCGGCCGCGAAGGGAACCATCGCTAAAGGCTTCATGAGTGAGATGACGCGGAAGAGCCTGTAGGTATCCAGGACTTTGGATATGCTCGAGAACGGCGAGAGGAGAACGACGCCTCTAGGGGAAATTCCTTCGTCAGAAAGCTCGGCGCCGAGGAGCGCAGACACGCCGGTTCCCAAACTGTGGTTTGGTAGGTTAGGTTAGATGTGAGGTGACAGAGACGGGGCGTGGGGCGGACGCACCTGTGCCCGACGATAAGAATCTGCTCGGGGGCCGCGCCATTCTTGATGAGCCAATTCCAGGCAGCTCTGGCGTCGCGCGCCAGTCCCGGCTCAGTGGGTGTGCCGGTGGAGTCCCCGTAGCCGCGGTAGTCAATGGCGAAGACATTAGCCGAGAGGCGCGACGAGAAGGCGGTGTAGTGTCGGATTCTGGCGCCAAACGCGCGGGTACCGGCGTTACCGTGGAAGAGAAGAATTGTGGGATACGTTTTCAGGGCAGTAGAGATGTAGTCGGCCGGTTGGGATGGTGGGACTGTGGGGAGGGAATGGTAGAAAGGGTCGGACAAGACGAACCAGGCACCCAAAGATTCGTTGTCTGCCGTTTCTACCCTCAAGTTTATGGTCTTGTTGGGAGCAAGACCGTATGTCTCGGGGACATCGTACTTCGAAAACCATGGTATCCGCACCGCGTGCAAGAACTGCAGATACAGGTTAGAAAACGAAACTGTATACCGCAGGGTCCACTCACCAGCACGCTTTGACGCATCTTAGTGAGCAATACAGCATGTGGATGGACTAAACTTGGGCTCACTGTGTTTGGACGTAGGGAATGGTCAGAGCCAGTATAGCGAGCTATTATGGGTTCATTTCAGTTTAGAGTGAAGCAGTAGCAGTCAGCTACTCACCACATATAGCCCGCCTAGCCCAGCAAAGAGTATCCTCGCTTTAGAGAAAAAGTCCATGGTTGAGTATGTGGGCGCACTATGTAGATCGTGACTGACAGCAAACTTGACAGTCGTAACTCCGAGTCGATCGTTTATGGCGACCGTCCGGGATTTGGCTTCGACAAAGGTCATCCTTCGTTTCTGCTCCACACCGGCACAACGGCAACCCGTTCTCCCAGCCTCGTCCTTCCTCTCATGTTACTGGACTTTTAACGGAATATCGCCCCTAACATGTCGACCTCCGAATTATCTCACAGAGCAGCGACTTCTCGTGTCGAAGAGCCGGCATGGGAGGAAGCATCTCCCGCTCCTACCATCCATGTCCGGGATAGACCGAAACAAACTAGAACTGCGCTAGAATGGATTCGAAGCCTTGGGTCCGGAATCGTTTCTGACATACGCGCTCGTGCCCCTTTCTATCTGACAGACTGGTCGGATGCGTGGAATTATCGTGTAATACCTGCGACGGCCCTAATTTTTTTTGCCAAGTGAGTGCTTAAGTGGGGGGCAGAGGAAATCTTGTCTAATGTGCAGTGTACTGCCGGGAATCGCCTTCTCCCTAGATCTTATCGAGACCACCAACCAGTACGGGGTTGCTGAAGTGCTTATATCGTCCTTTATTGCGGCCTTTATATTCTCGTGCTTTGGGGCCCAGCCTCTCACCATCGCGGGCGTAACTGGTCCGTTTTTTCGGCTCCCTCGAACGACCGTTGACATGCAAAAGGCCCGATTACTGTTTTTAACAAGACAATCTACACCATCATAGTGGATCGCCAAGACGCACCTGTTTATCTACATTTTGTGGGATGGGTCTATCTCTGGGCGGCTATTCTCCACTGGATCACGGCACTCCTCAACTGCACGCCCCATTTCTTATTTTCTCCCTACGCTGACGCTGACTACTCACCTTTGTCCAGTGTGCAATTTCCTCAAATACGTTACACTTTTCTCCTGTGACACTTTTGGATTCTACGTCGCGTGGGTGTACCTCCAATACGGAGTGCAGGTTATCACCAGGCAACTTGATGGGAACCCGCAAAACGCCCCAGGACCGCTCGTGTCTGTCATCGTTGCATTGCTGATGCTTAGCACCTCGTTTCTGTTCCAAAACCTTGCTGGGCAGAATTTTTTTCATCGGCACGCGCGGCGCTTCCTCGCTGACTACGGCATGCCGATTTCGCTCATCGCATCATCCGGGATGGCGTACTGGGGGCGCTTCAATGCATCACATCCTGAGACTCTGCCCGTGGGTGGTGCCTTCCAGGCCGCCGGAGGGCGAGATTGGCTTGTCAAGTTTTGGGAGTTAGACGGGAAATGGGTCGGGATTGCTTTTCCTTTTGGTTTCATCCTCTGGGTCTTGTTTTTCTTTGACCACAACGTCTCGGTGGGCGCTACTCGCACATTGGTTGCACCATCTGACAGCCTGTAGTCTCTCATGGCGCAAGGGTCTGAATTTCCGCTCCGAAAACCCCCGGGGTTCCACTACGACTTTTTCCTTCTCGGCATTACCACAGTCGGTATCCATCTCGTAAAAGGATTGTACTCTTAAGCTCACACACTCCCAGTTTATTGCTGGCCTTATCGGAGTTCCGGCCCCGAACGGACTTATCCCTCAAGCCCCTATTCACACGACTTCCCTTCTCGTTATGGAACACCTGAGGCTGGAGAAAGACGAGGAAGAACGAAAATCGCCAGATCCAGACCAGACCTTGGACTATACTGAGCGGCCCGTCGCAGTAGTAGAGCAACGCGTATCAAACCTAGCTCAAGGAGCGCTGTGTCTGGTGCTTCTGTCCGGTCCGTTTCTCCATGTCCTGCATCTCATTCCACGAGGTGCGCGTTCCATGGCTCCCTTCCTCTCCCCCATTCGAACGTTTTCCAGGTGTTCTGGCCGGTCTCTTGTAAGAAGTGATCCATATGTATAGTCCTGGACTGACGTCTTTTTCCCCCCCAGCTGGTTCATGGGCGCAGATGCTCTCCGAGGTAACGGAATCACTCGGAAGATTCTGTACTTTCTCCGCGACAAAAATTTGACTCCGTTGGACGAGCCTCTCCGACAAGTCCGAAAGTCTCGTATTCTCCTGTTCGTAGGAGTTCAACTTATCGGATTTGGCGCGACTTTCGCAATTACGCAAACCATTGGTAGGTATCTGCGATGTGGGAACGATAGTCGCTGACATGCTTATGTAGCCGCCATCGGGTTCCCCATCATCATCATGTTTCTAATACCACTGCGTGTCCTGGTTGTCCCTCGACTGTCTTTCACGCCGGAAGAGCTTGCCATCCTGGACGGTCCTACAGCGTCCCCTTTCGTCAGTCGTTCATGGATCCTGTTGCCCTTTTACTGATTTCGCATCGATGAACAGACCATGGAATCGGTTGGGGGAACATTGTCGTGATCTACATTAATACACAATCTAGCTATAGAACTAAGAAGCGTGTATGAATGACTGGTGGCGGATGATTCGTTTAGGCCTATCGATGACCTTGTGGAACTCGGCGGAAACCGAAACGGCTTCTTGGCCCCATCAATCTCTCTAACTCACATGATACTTTTTCGCGCCTATAAAACGGTCAATTCGAAAAATGACTCCCTCAGTCCCTCGACAGCATGGCCGCTTCCAATGACACTATACTCGGTGTTCTGATCCTTGCTAGGTCAATGTCACATCCTTGACATTCAAATTTCTTGGCTGATATTGTTCCCAAGGCACGGCGATCGCGAAGGTACCTAGAGCATCCCACGACGCGACTGGACGTGTCTTGCTCGAGACTTACATTCCGCAGGATTTTACCAGGATCCGACGACGTATACGGCGACCACGACGGTCATCACGCCCTTGGGAACTGTGAGTCGACCACCACACTGCCCACTCTATCGTTGATGCCATTCTCGCAGCAACAAGAATTCCAGCTTGGCCAGGAGTTGCGCTCAATCTACTTGAACGCATCCTCGCCTTCGTTTATCTCTGGTGTCAATGGCACGCTCGTAAATCAGACTCAGGTCGTGAGTATGATTTTGTAGCACAGACATGTCGTCCTATTGAGACTACAATCCAGTACGTCCGCGCGGACGCTGGGGGTGAACTCGGTGTCATATACGACTCTGCCGTTGCTCTGCTCCAGGGACTGTTCCCCGGCAACTCCAACTACACGACCGACCTTGCCAATGGAACTACCGTCGAAGGAGCACTGGGAGGCTACCAGGTAAGGACCATCCTGTCCCTTTTAACTGGGAGTTCATATTCTCTCCCTAGTACGTTCCAAGTGAGTACCAAGGTGTAAGTGGTTCATGAGTTTTTCGAATAATGCAATGCCAGTCGAGTCCGTCGAACCAAACGAGGATGTTTCTCTCGAGGGCTACACCGACTGCAATGTAAGCATTTTTCCGATCCCGGCATCTATTGAAAAATGACGGAGTTGTCAGACTTTTGATGACTGGACGACTGAATTTTACAACTCGCCCGCATTCCTTCAAAAAAGCAACGAAAGCGCCGCGTTTTTGTCTCAGCTACCTCCGTATCTTGACGGTAGACCGGTTACGCTTGAAAACATGGTGCGTTGTTTCTTCCCTTGATGTCGAACTCGTTTATAATAAGCCAATCAGTGGAATGTAACTCGAAAAAGTATTCATACTGTGTTCCGCTCATCACTTGCCACAGATTTACGACTTTATGAACGTTCAATTTATCCATAACGCGGCTTTTGCTAAGGCTCTGCCTCCAACATTCCTCGCACAGGCATTGGCCCTAGCCAGCTATCACGAATATGGCGTGTTTAGTTCTCCGCAGGCATGTACCTCAACTCAAAGCCAACAACCAGCTCACAATAGTGTTCTAGCTGGACGGAATCGGAAACAGTATGGATTTTCGTTCCTCTCGGAACACTTGTCGACTCACGCATTTACTCAGTCGCTGGACGGACCATCTTGCCAATTATGCTATCCGAGCTCGAAAGCATCGCCAATGCTTCGAATCCCCTGAAGTTGGCGTATCAGTCGCTTGCTTACAAACCCTTCCTATCGCTTTTCAATATGACGGGTGTTGCACAGCAAAACCCTGAGCTCGCAGGAATTGGTCAGTCGGGCATCTCGCCACCACGACGTTTACAAATCTACACCCTACAGTTAACTACGCCGCGGCAGTCGCCTTGGAGGTCCGCCAGCCTTCGAGCGGAGGGGAACCTGTTATCCGTTTCAATTTTAAAAATGGCACTGGCCAAGAGTTTGTCACGTACAATTTCCTCGGTACCACAGGCGACGTTCCGCTTTCGGCCTTGGTCAACCATGTCAATGTATGTGACTTGTGTTGTTTTTGTGTTGAGTAGTATCCGATGACTCAGGGTTTCCGCAGCCCGCGCTCATCAACTCAACCGCCGACTGGTGCACCGTTTGCAACAACACGCAGGACCGAGGGTGTGGTGCCTTGGCACTTGCGGCGTCCCAGGCGAGCGCGGCGGCGGTTAAGGCAAACGTCGGGCACCACCAGCGAATCAGCCCAGTTGGTGCTGGCTTCCTTGGCGCAGGGTTGACCCTTGCCGTATTTCTGGCCATGTTTGGCGTGCTTGCGTTTGTGGGAGTGCTCACCGTCGGAAGAGGACGCTCCAAGGCCAGAAGCACGGGTTCCAAGGTAATGTCTTTCGGACGTCTTCCGGTTTCTCTGGGTCATATTAGTACAGGACTCGGAGGAGAAGGCTTAAGAACTGGAATGAGATTGAAATATATCTGTCAGCACATGAGACATTCTTATGTATCATCTCCATTCATGATCAGATACATCATCCTCGAATCTCGTTGATTCGTTCTCCGAATCCTCATGGAACTCATCTCCGCTGTCATCGTCGGAAGGATCTTCTTCGTCGGGATAGTCATTCTTATAGTATTCCTCGGCTGCGAAAGTTAGCATGCAGAAATGTAATGAAGGTGGCGATCTTACCATTAGAATCCTCATCTGCCTCGTCTTCTTCTTCCGAATCTGAAGCTGAATCGTACGGATCTGTGATGGAAGGGGGGAGGCCGGTCCTGAGGAAAAATTAGTCAATAAATTGGATTTCCTGAATCCGTCGCCTTACAATGTTCCCACATTGGCTGCTTCGTTCCATTCCGTCAGC
The DNA here is from genome assembly GCA_029448575.1 of Mycena maculata. Lineage (NCBI taxonomy): Eukaryota > Fungi > Basidiomycota > Agaricomycetes > Agaricales > Mycenaceae > Mycena > Mycena maculata. The sequence goes on from JARJLG010000310.1 coordinate 64,798, forward strand.
GTGGCAGGTCGGTGATAGAACACATCCCAGACATAGTCGTCAGTTGACGACGTTGAAGGTGGCAAGGTCTCTGCAACTGAAGATGTCGATTCCGATGCAGCGATATGGTTGACTATGCAGGGACGTTTTCAGTGAACAAAGCATCCATGAACCAAATTGGCGTACGCTTCAAATACTCATTCAACATTGGTAGAAATTTTTCCATCTCTTCATCGGTTTGCGCGCTCGAGGCCTTGTCGGCGGAGAGAACTGCATCGTACAGCTTGAAGCCTGTGTTTTTCGCTTTTGGTTGCACATCCTTCGCTGAAACGACCTTGGGGCTAGATAATGACTGTCAAAATAGTTCGGAAAACAAAGAGCAAAGGGAACGCACGGGCTAGTGGGAAGTCTCCGCCTTGTAGAGGCCTCCTCCTCGTCTGCGTCTTGTGCGATTATCTTATATCGCCGATCATCCTTCGGAATAGACGGCGAAGTTCGACTGGACGAGGCGTTCAGCTCCCTGGGTTCAGCGGGAGTGGTCGCGCTTTCGCGGGCTAGACGGGAAATTTGGTCCTTTAAATCAAGAGTTATGCACAGATTTCTGAGTTTCGCGCCCAGAACTCACCTGAATATCACGCTTCCGTTTCTCGTCCTCCCATGCGTCATGTTCGACTGTCTGGGCAAACTGGAACACGCCCACACCACCGCGAGACTTTTTTCTCCGTCGAGATTCGACGACTGGATCATCGATCAGCAAGGGGATCAGCGGGAGTACGGCTGCATGCCTAGGGCATCCAGTGGCTCTTCATTTCGTTTGCGTTTTATCCGCAAGATGGTGTATGACTGAGCAACGTGTCCTTCGACATCGACGTCCATTCTATAAGAATATCGATCACATGATCCGATTTCTAATTTGTACGAGTCAGACTAGTGTACTGTACACTGTAAGGTCTTCGGGCCAGATCAGCTCGAGCTCGGGGTATGCCTTGTAAAGATCCTGCAGCTGCGACCAGTCATTTATATGTGTTACAGAGCCCGGGCCCTCAATGAAAGAGAACCTCATTCGGGCGAGCCGAGCTGGCGTTGGCGCATTCGCGGGTAGTTCAGTGACTGGCGGGGACATGCGCGACTCTACAAGTGCGGCGAGGAACCCGTCTGGCGCTTGTAAATTTGCCAGTACAATGGATGTAAGGTGTGGATTGGGGAAGGGGTGTTGTCGGTAAGTGAGGTGCTGGAGAAGCCCCAACGCCGGTGGGTCACACTCCGAAACGACGAGGCCTTCCAGCATGTTGCAAACTTTGTCCTGAAGGCATCCAATTATCTGATTTTCGGAGATCTCAACGTCGTAAAATTCGAGGATTTTTAGAATGCAGGAAGAGCGGGAGATGAAGGAACGGAACGCTGCGTCAGGCCAGTTGGCTATCTGGTGTATGCCGATTTCTTTGAGGGCGGGCAGTTCGATTTGTTCCAGAAAGTCTCCGAGATGGTCGGTAGAGGTGATTTCTAATCTTGAAACTGCCGCCATGACTAGGACCTTTCCGCTAGAACAAGTCGTAGCAGGTCCGCCGACATCGAAGGAAATATCTTGGAGACTCGGTGCATGCTCGAGGATCTGCAGCACATCGGACATCGACACCGGATCGATGATGTGCATTTTGGTTAGATTGGTTATGGGAAACCAATCAATCGAGAATTTCGACACGGTAAGGCGTGTCAGACGAGGCGACGCTCGACAGGCTGTGCTAATCCAGTCCCATTTACTGTCCGGAGGCAGGTCGGAACCGACGGTAGTAAGGAGAGGAGCGTGGAGGGATTGGGTGGGGGGAAAGGTTCCTTTGGGGTATGCGTTTGTGACAAGGTCCGGGTCTTCGACATCCAGACCATCGATCCACAGTCCCGCAGTGTGATAAAGGTGGGTTTCGAATATCGATAGCACCGGGTTTATGACCTCCGGGAGAGATTTATTGCCCCAAAATAGCTGAAGGTAGAGGGGAAAAGATCGTGAACGATCCAGCCATGTCGATATCCATTCTATCGGGTGCGACACAGAGTGAAGGCTGATCGACAAAACGTTCCATAAAGCGGGAGTCGACACGGCTATCGCTCTCCAAGTTCTGCAAATTCTGCACAGGCGCAATGTGCTTGGCCTGTCGTCATTCCAATAATCATCTGCGTTGTCATCTTGGTTGGTGACTTCGAGCGTGAAGCGGAATATTTCTGCAATGAGCTCTATGGGAAGACGTCGCCACGGGGCAATTAAGGCCTGGTGGAATTTAATGAAACGGCGGGTATGGTCGAGCTCGGCGCGCAATTGGCGAGGAATTTTTTTGCCCGTTCTCCGTTTGGGGACTTTGGAATTGAGACTCGCAAGGTGCGACATCTTGTCTGCTAGTATTTCCCGGATAGTCTTTCTCTCCTGCAGCGATGGAACTCTTCCTTTTTCAAGGAAGTCGAAGAAGGGGGAATCTGCCGCCGTTGGCGTTGAGACGGATTGCTTCAGCGTCCGTTTGGCGGGCATATGGTCTGATAAAATTAACCAAGTTTGACGCGAGTAATGGCCGATTCTTACCTAGGTTTACGCGAGAGGCCTGGAGAAGAACTGGATAGATTTCGCGAATTTCGTGGTGGTCGTTCTGTCTGACTGATGTGTGACGTGACGTAACGCGATTCAGGTTTCGTCGGACTTCGGGTTCGGCCGGCGTTTTGTTTCCCGATAAGTCCGTCACCTTCATCATCGGCCGATCGTAGGGCCTCACTCGTACTCTGGTATAAAGGCCAGAAGTCGATGGTATCCCATAGATAAAGCACTCTGATGACGTCCAGCCCTCCTGGCAGCTCGGAAACCCCATACGCGCGCGACGCGCAAGGATGGTCTGCCTCCTTGTACAATAAAACTGCCGCCTTTGTGTACTCGCCAGCCTATACTTCCGCGGTTTTGGATCTACTTGCTGCGAAACCCGGCGAGAAAATAATCGACTTGGGATGTGGTAGTGGAGAAGTTACTCTTGTCCTTGACGAGATCGTCAAACGGGCCCCAGGTGGCCTGGTTGTTGCCGTGGATTACAGCGAGAGCATGGTATGATCGTTCTTGGTCGATATGGCGCTGCTGAAATTTGTGGTAGATCGAGAAAGCGAAAGCGGCGGGGCTTGAGCATGCTTTTGTGTCCGATGTTCAGGATCTCGAGATTCCGATGACAGCGTACAACAACAACGATCCAGAGTTCAAGTTTGACGCGGCATTCAGCAACGCCGCATTGCACTGGTGTAAACGCGATCCGGCGGGCGTGCTGGAGAGCGTCAAGAAGGTACTCAAGCCCGGCGGACGTTTAGTGGTCGAGATGGGCGGTGCGATGAATTGCATCGGTACGCTCCATTTCATGTTCAAGTTCTTCATCTCTAAGCATTATTCACCAGGTATCAGAAGTGGTCTGCACCGCGTCCTTAAATCGCACGGCTACGATCCTGTCTCCTTGGATCCCTGGTTCTTTCCTTCTGTTGAAGATTATACTAAGGCAAGCTATACGAGCATCCATCCCGTTTTCTAGCTTATGTTCCCTCAGCTTTTGATAGAGGCTTCCTTTGAACCACGGCACATCTCGATCACGCCACGGGTCACCCCGATTGCAGACGGTGTCCGTGGTTGGCTGGAATTATTTGTGCGGAAGTCGTTTTTGAAAGACTTTTCCGACGCGGAAGCGACTGAAATTATGAACGAAGTGGAAGATATATGCAGAGTTGATTGTCAGGATACATCCGGGAAATGGGCGATGATGTACACCCGCCTGAGATTCGAGGCTATCTTGAAAAACGACTGAGGAATATACGACTGCAACTTGAATGGATTTTGAACGATGCCCCTATTTAGTATTTCTCATGTTGCCTCATGTTGCTTACTAAAGTGATCGGTCCACGTGTCACGAACTCTGCTTTGCTTAGACTCAGAGGACTTCGAAGAGCTGGAAGGTGAAGCGCTATGTCTCGGAATCGTCTAAAGGATGCGAATAAAGATGATGGCACACCAATACCTTCCGCTCCCTCCGCTTCCGCAGATTCTGTAGACCCCGGTGTACGTTTGTCTCAAGCCACGTCTGCCCTGCTGGACTATTATTCTATCCTCTCCATGGTCTTCGGTGGCTGCTGCGTGTAAGTATATCGCGTTCCGGGATATTTGATGCAGATACTTACGCGAAACAGAAACGTTTGGGCCTACGAGCAGTTGCTTATGATGAATGCTCGAATCGGTGACGATTTCAATACGATGGTTTCATTCAGGCAAGGCTAACACCCGTGCGCACCAGGTTCGGCACTAACTTTCTCGCAAGTCGTATTCATTGCTGCCCAAGGCCTCCCTGAATTTTTGGTGGTCCCTCCCGGCCATCGATTCCCTCGTCTTAAGCCGCGTCAGGTCCCTCTGAGGCACTGGGCCGCTCAGGTGATCCTCGTAACGACCACTTCCCTCTTGAACAACTGGGCCTTTGCGTATAGCGTCCCTCTGACCATCCTCATCGTTTTCCGATCCGCCGGTGTGAATCGTTTCTTAAAAAGATATATGTTCGTGGCTAATATAAAGTAGGGTTAGCCGTGTCGATGATATTTGGTTTCCTGCTTGCCGGGAGGAGGTACACTATCATGCAGGTGGTCAGTTTATCCCTCTACCGTACATATGAACCTTCCCCAACCATTCCCAGGTCTCGGTGATTTTAGTATCCGCTGGGGTTATTCTTGCGACGCTGGCCCGACCTTCAGCGGCGGCTGCCGCGAAACAGAGCGATCCGGTGCAGTCTGCGGCCGACTTGCAAAAGTACACAATAGGCATCTCGATGCTTGTCACATCCCTAGTTCTCTCGGGACTGTTCGGTCTGCTGCAAGAGCGAACATATAAAACTTACGGGCCTTGTTGGAAAGAAGGTGTATTCTATACGGTATTTAATTTCAGCCGTTTCATAAATCTTCAGAATAATTCCATGAGATTTACAGCATTTCCTATCCCTACCCGCTTTCCTGTTCCTCGTTCGGGACGTCCGCCAGGGCCTCGGAAGTCTGTCGGACTCAACCGGAGACTCCTCCGCACTTGCCTCCTGGTTGATCCTGGGCTTAAACCTGTGCTCCCAGCTCGTTTGTGTGTCCGGTGTGAACAAACTCTCATCAGTGGGTCCAATGACAGCCTTTCCGTCCCGTATATTGACCGTGAATTTACTTACGTCAAACAGCAGGTATCCTCGGTGTCTACGAATCTCGTTCTCACGGCGCGCAAAGCCATTAGTCTTTGCTTCAGCGTTTGGTGGTTCGGGAATGAGTGGAACGCGGAGCTGGGCGTCGGCGCCGTTATGGTGTTTTGTGGGAGTCTGCTATTTACTGTCAGCGGATCGAAGAAGGTCGACAAGAAGGCCGACAAGAAGGCCGACAAGAAAGAATAGAGACTAGATGTAGAGTTGTAATATATTCCCGAACTTCCAACGCTGCGCGTACGTCATACGGCCGCGATCCTCATGAAAGTTTGTCCGTCACATCTATTGATCGCATCACACAGCCACCGTGGCCACTCAAAACTTGACTTGATTTCTCTTCACCGTGACGCTCCTTCACAATCGACATGGCTTCGGCGCTGAAAAGCCCTCGCATCGGGGGCTCCTTGCCGCACAAACGGCGGCCCACCAGATCTGGAACCATTGGGCTAGGCTCGGCGTCAGCTGCAAGGTCCGTGACCAAGGCATTTCAGCAGTTGGTAACCCTTACCAGTCCCTTGGGTAGCCAAGAAATGATCCGGTGCGAGCCTGGTAAATCTTATACTCGGACGACCAACCGCGCATTCGTGTTGACTTTAGGAGCGCAGGCGAACTCGAGCACTACCGGAAGAGCGACGACGAACTTAAAGCGATCAAAAGCGGCAGTTTGCGCGAGTTCTACGAACACCAGAGTTAGATCCTTTGCGTGCCTTCTACCTGCCAGGCCGACTATCTTCATTTTCAGATGAGATACTGGACGGATTTCTGGAGGTCGAGGCGGTTTTGACGTCGACACTTCCCGGCAAGGTCTTTGGAACGTTTGCGCATCGGGTCTCCGACGGGCCCTCCGTCTTGTCGCCCATTGCTAACGATGAAGACGCTGAGCGGCAGCCCTTGTTGCCGGACAGCGAATCGAAAGAAAAGAAGAGGGAGCGCGCCGACAAAATCGCCTTGAATGGTGGGTGTCCGCAATGGGTGGTCATTCGCAATGTGCCGAATCTCCCTAATTAGTGAACATGCTTGTAAACGTCTTGTTACTCACTTCCAAAGGTAGTTTCCTAATGATACCAGCTCGTTCCCCGCTCATTGCACTCCCGAGGCGCTGCGGTGGTGCTTTCAAACTCAATATCCCTCTTGGCGTCTTTCGTCGACTCTGCTCTCGACTTTCTCTCGACGTTGATCATCTGGGGTGCCGATTTTGCGGCCAAGAGAGAGGACCGTGGCGCGAAATACCCTACCGGCAAGAAACGCTTCGAGCCCCTCGGTGTGCTCATTTTCTCCGTCTGCATGATCGCGTCCTTCTCCCAGGTTCTCATCGAGGCCTTGAAGAAACTCTTCGGCGAGGAAACTGGCGAGATTGGGACGGTGTCATTATTTGGGAAAGCGTGCGTGCTCGAATTATCGGTCCAGCATCGTTCTCACTGTGTATCTCAAGTACGATGGTCGCGACGATTGTCGTCAAGAGTTTGATTTGGCTCTGGTGCTCTAAGTTCCAGTCGAGTGGAATTCAAGCAGTACGTAATGGTAACAATTCCAGTGCCTTCCATTTCGTCCTAACCATCGTTTCTTCTCGCCCCTTTCTCTCTAGTTGGCTCAGGTTTGCGCATCCTAAGCAATGTAAGGACAAAGTAATAATCTTCTTGCAGGACGCTAAAGTCGACGTGTTGTTCAACGTCTTTTCTCTTATAATCCCAGTACGCACTCCTATTTAGCAGCACATTTGCTTATCTGACCTCGCACAAAGTGGGTCGGTGAAGTTCTGGAGATTAGGCAACTGGATCCGCTGGGAGGCGCCCTCCTTAGTATCTACGGTGCACCCCATAATCTCATTCTCGATTCCCACATTCAATGACTGCATCCAGTCATTGTCGAATGGATCAAGACTTTGCTCGAGAACTTTGTTAAGCTCTCCGGGCACATCGCTAGCAACGACCAGCACTTCCGCATCCTGTACCTCATCTCGCGGTTTAAGCCTGTGCTCGAGGTGTCGTACCTCGAAGTCTAGTGAGCGCGCCTCTTTTTCTTTCCTTCCAGGCGCTTACTCAGTGAAACCACAGCCATGTCGGCGATGAGGTGATCGTGGAGGCAGATATCGTCCTCCCGCCTGACACCAGTCTCCCGTACGCACATGATGTGGGCGAAACGATCCAAGCGTCGATCGAAGCGCTTGACCTGGTTTCGCGCGCCTAGTGAGTTTCTTTGGACGACTTGGGGAGCCGGACGTTGACTCTCTATTCTATTTCAGCGTTCATCTGGACTACAGCAGCGCTAATCCCGCACAGCATGGCGGGGTGCCGAGGACTGCGAGGGGCAACGGTAAAGGCTCGGCGTGATTCGTCGAGGCTAATTTATCCGCATATATTCACGGTGTACATATATTATGGCTTCGGTAATTGCGCACCGTGTTCGTTGAGTACTCAGGAACACCTAGATATGGTTTTCCGAGCGTTTGCAATCGGGTGTCCAGTACGCTTCGATTCTTCATGCAGATTGTTACAATGTATTATCCCATGACACTTTTCATTGCAACAGAGCTTACAACAATGTCATCTACTACAATACGCTCACGTTCTAGGTCACCTTTCGCCTCACGGACGGCGACATCGCTCCCGAGTTTGTGATACTACGTTCATTGAGCGTAGATGACAGAAAACGCCCAGGTAACATACCTTCTTGACTGCCGCCCAGTCGGTGAGGTCCTGCAACTCGGTGAACGATGCCTTCGTACCCTTGACTGTGGCATCCATGTCGCGTTCGATCACCTCAGGCGATAGCTCTGGACCGGCAACGCGCACAACAACGAGGGACGTCGATGCATCGGACACACCATACCGGCGCATGGCCTCGGATATCTGACAAAATAAGTTTTGGAATGGGCGTCGGAGGACTAGCCAGGACGCGTCACGTTGTTCGTCGGGTTCAGCGCCCAGATGATCTCGGAATGCACCGTTTTCGTGCGCAGGGCGCCCTGCGCCTCCGCCAGGACTGCCTGGTATACCGCCGTCCGCAGGTGGTTCACGCTCGTGATCTGTGCCGATTATCGTCAGGGCACTGTCCCAGAGGTGTAGAGAAGAGCCAGACGAGCCGCGCTTCGATGAAAGAGAAGTTGACTGCGTCGCGTTCGCGTTCACCATCGAGGCCCTCGGCGGTTGAGGCGGCGATGAGACGTTTCCTCAGCGAGTCGGAATCGGATACATTCGTGTACAACGCTGCATGAACGCAGACCGGAAAGTGAGGCAACTTGTATGATTGCATGAGACTGTGTGATCAACGAGGACAAACAAAAGCCCCTTTCCTTCTTCTTCCTTACAGCTCTTTCTCTTTCCTCTTTCCTGCTGGACGTCCAAATATCCAAGGCAGGCCCTCTATCCATTCAACCCGCCTCAATAACGTCCCAAACTATTAGGAAAGACAACCATGGCCAACAACCTTCCCGACGAGATTGTGTCCGAAATCCTCTCTCCGGCTCTGAAAGTCTCCGATGACGCGTTCTCGGATACTTCGGGCTCGAAGAGCTCTCCGTTCGCGTCGTACTCCGAATCAAGCTCCGCCTTTCTCCTCGTCTCCAAGGCATGGCTTCGCGTTGCCACTCCTCTACTCTATCACGTCGTTGTCCTTCGCTCCAAGGCGCAAGCCTCAGCTCTCGATACCGCGCTGCGTACAAACCCAGAACTAGGCAGATTCATTAAGAAGTTGAGGGTCGAAGGGTGCTATGGCCCCTCTATGCTCAAAATCATTAAATGCGCTCCAAACGTGACCGACCTCTTCATCCATTTGTCCATCTGGTCTTCCGACAATGTCGCGGGACTCGTACGCGGTCTCCCTTTGATGAATCCGACCCGCCTTATCCTCTCCGACGAACTCTACCGTAACAGAAATAAGAATTCCGAGGTTCTCCTTGAAACCGTCACGCAGTGTATAAGGCAGTGGACAAATCTCGTGCATTTAAATTACCGCTTTATAATTCAATACAACTGACTGCTTTGGATTCTAGACTGTTTGCGATTACCCGTGTAATAACGACTCTCTTACATCAGCGTTGAAGGAGGCTCGCAATCTCAAGACCGCCATAGTATCCGCTACAAGAACATGGGATCTTACTCAACACCTTCGTTTAATAGTGCAAAATACCTCGCTGAAAAGTATCCGGTTGAAAGACACCGGCATGAGTTACTATACCCCTGCCGTGTTATATAAGCAGGTGATTGCGTCCGCTCCGGGTTTAAGCAGACTGCTCGAAATACCGGAGGACCAGTAAATTTCGCGTCCTTTTTTTCCCTGCATATATATTTACAAACGACAGTGCGCCAATCTCTCCCGGCCCGCCGCCTTCAAATCCAGAACCTTCCTCGAAGTCTCTCCAGTTCTCTACTACTTCAGTTCCGGAGGATGTTTGGAAACGCATTTTGAGCTTCGCTGTGGTTTTGGTACCTGATGCACCAGGTTCACGGATTCGAACAAAACCGCGACTGGGAATAGTATTGGTATCCAAAATGTTTGCGGTAACTTGTTTCGCATTTCCTAATGCTGCATTTTCAGAACTGATACATTCTTTCAGAGACTCGCACTCCCCTATTTTCAAGAGGCCCTCATTTTCCGGAGCCCGTTCGAATTCGACGATTTTTCGGCCAGGCTCGACACAATGCCGTCGCTTCGCTCTCAAGTGCGCACCTTGTATCTGGCCACCGGTGGAGCCATAAATTTGCGGCCTATACTTCCAAAGACCTCACTGGTCAACATAATAGGAACGATTCCTTTCAACATGACCTACAAGTCATTCAGCGACGTGGGGAAGCATTCTGGCTCCAGTATTGTTCGGCTGGAAGGGCTCGCAATTGCGAAGGGGTCCGCGCTGCAGAAACCATCAATCCTCTCGCTTTTCCCCAACCTCCGGTCCCTGTCACTGTCGATCAAGGCCGTTTTCGATGTGAATTCCGCGTCCATTCCTGCCGGAACCCTGCCCAGTCTCGAAGAGCTATCATTTACAGCAGTGGATGGGACGTTCTTGACTGTTTTGACGCAACTGGAGTGGGTTTCATTTCCGCATACTTATGCCGTTGGGTGCTGATACCCGTCGAAGCCTGCCTCGTCTTCGCATTACTAAGTTTGAGGTTCAGAACACGAACATCGCATTATTCCTCGGAAAGCACGGTAGCAAGCTTTGCACGCTGTCGGTGTCCTGGATGACGGTGGACAGCGTCAATGTTTTCAATCTCTGTCCTGCGATGGTGGATCTCACTGTTCACTGTGGTCCCTCGGTTGGCATTATATGCTGTGGTTTCATCCCTGCGCGACTGACTGGACGTGCACAATCAGGTTCCGAAAGGCACCCGGTTTACTTCCAGCGCATATCATACGTGTCTTGAGAGTATATCGTTCAAGGTCAACGACTACATGTGCGTAGAGAATTTTTACCGTTCCCATTTTCTTACATGTTATTCAGGCGCGGCCCCGAACGCAAATGGGGCCCATTCCTCAAGGCGCTCAGCGTGGTTACGTTCCCTGCTCTTCGGGGGATTTCTCTGCCGTGTATCAGATGGCCCACGACAGAGTGTGTTTTTTTGGCACCGAGCGTTTCTGATATGATCTGATGGTCCGCAGACACGATATAGAGAAGAGCAGTTGGGTACAGGCAGCGGAGGCACTTTTGGACCGTGGTGTTAAGTTGACGAATAGGAACGGTGGGACGTGGAGACGCAGGCTGAAACGCTGAAGAAGTGACCTTGCCTGAGTACCTTTCAGTTTTTAATTTCTTTCGCGAATTTCAACTTGGTGCGGAAGATACCGTGTCGAGAGTTTCCGTAAACTTCCGACATGGTTGAACTTGGGTTGAACATTGGCAGCTTGTTTTTTTCTTCTCAATATACACTTGGCACCCTGACGTTTCCTCATTTGATGTCAAATCATGGGAAAAGCCTCTGTTTTGTGCGCGACAACCACTTGCGCCTTTGGACGACGGGACCTCCAGGTGGGCGCCGTTTTCTTGACGTATGCCAAGGAGGTGAAAATGTAGATGACACTCTCAATTGAATTGACCCCATGCACGAGTTGTTGGCCTAGAATGCCAGATAACCTAAGTGAAGTTAACTCGTTAGGGGTGGGATTTATTCAGAGCGGCGGGCCACTCAACATATCACTCTGGAAATGACCCATCGAGTACCTGTACCTGTACGCTCACCAAAGAAGAAGTATTTGAGGATTCATCTGAATCCTTAGTTTGTGCATGTGTGCGGGCATCAAATAAGCGCTTTAATCCACTCCACGACCCGCCACCCGCCTCTTGTCTCCAACCCGTCCAGTACTGTGCTCATGTCGTTCGAACTACCCCCTTGGTCCCCCAGAGAATGCAGCATGCGCCAAACTTGCGGACGACATGATTTGGGGTCCCCACTTCGCACCTCGGTGTACGTACGTTGTACTCTCTCCAGACTACCTGCCGAAAGAAAATCCAATTCAAACTCTTGGGCTTTTGGGTTTGGCCTCCCATCCTACAAGCTTCCCTCCCCGGCCCTCTACGTCTGTATTTCTGCCTGTGGACTCTTGACGAGCTCCACCACAAGTCAACGAGTTCAAGTTCACTAAATAGGGAAGGTCAAGGGGGTGACTCGGTGAACATTGTAAGTGTGCTCTCTCTGTCCTCTATAGAGTTGGCCAAAGCAAGTACGTCGATGTTCACCGACAGATGCCGAATTAATGGAAGTAACCTCAGGGTAAATACTCGGCCTTGTGCGTCGGGTGCAAGGGGGTTGGCGTCCATATAAGGATCTCCAGGCATAAGGATCTCCAGGCAAGAGCGGAGAGTTCGGTGTAGATAGGGCATGGAGAGGCGGGCGGAAATGGCCAAAGGCGCCCTCGCACAGATACGTAGGAACCTGTTTGTCCATGGATCCCCCAGGCGGGAGTCTATACCACCTTCGTCACTTCGTCAGACCGGCTAATTTTGAGTAACTTCGTCACCTCAGATAAATTTGGCCCATCTGACTGATTGTTCGTCACTTCTGTGAATATTCGTCGCTTCAACTCGGCACCTTCAAGACCCCGGAACGTCGGCCATCATCATGCTTGATCTCAACCTCACAAGGCCTGGCATGTTTTTTTATATAGATACCTTACCCGAACACTAACCACTAACCCTAACCACTAACCACTAACCTCTAACCTCTAACCGCTAACCTCTAACCGCTAACCTCTAACCTCTAACCTCTAACCGCTAACCTCCGACCACTAACCGCTAACCGCTAACCCTAACCACCTAACCGGCCGACGTCGGCACACCGCTGATTCCGTGATGTGCCGACAAGGCCTCATGCCGGGAAAGTGACGAACTTTGGCCAAAAATTGATGAACTCACGAACTTTCACAGAATGCCATCAAAGTGACTATCTTTCCCTCATTTAAGCGAAGTGACGAAGTGACGAAGGTGGCGCGGACTCCCCAGGCGGCGTGTGAACCGATCCCTGGCGAGAGCAGAGAATTTTATGTCATCGTATGAGGGCGAGGTGAATGGCCCTGTGTGCGAATACGCTGGGCTTGCTAATCCATAGGTCCTGCTAGGCACGGCAGCGTGTGAACCAGCTTTGTGCAGCGGGGAAAAAAAAAACTTTTTCTTTCGCCGGACCACGGAATTAAGACTCCAGCGCTAGATCTGTTGCCGTTGTTGGGGTGTAAAAATATAGTGACAGGTTGCACGCCGAGTGCCATCACTGACAGAAAGACCGAGAGAATACAAATAGTTCATGAATGGGGCGTTTAGAAATATTAGTGCAGCGCACATACCTGAAGTTGAAGAGATTCCAGAGCACCGTGTTCAAAGGTCAATCAATGGATGTGGGACAGCGGCCAGCAGGAATCATATGCAAGCAAATGCGGCCGAAGACATTCAAAAAAATTCTGTGGTCTACGAAGATCAGCCAAGGGGCTGGGACTCAGAATCCCGGCGGGCCCGTAACGCCGAGTCTCTACGCCGTAACGACCGTGCCGTATTGATGGAGCACTTCAAGAGTTTAGGATAAATTTAAATTCATGACGGGGGGTGGGGGTGTCGCTAGACTCAGAGGATGTGGGGCTGTTAGAAATAATGCGCAGAGAAAGCCCGCCCGGAGATGGGAAGCCTAGCAATGGGAATGCATGTCAGCGCGGAAACCCTAATAAATAGAACACAATAAAACAAGTGATGAAGGCCGCACCCTTATCAGAATTTATGACGACTCGGAGTGTGCTTCTATGGTGAACTTTGTCCCTGGCGACGATCTAATGAGTTCGCACGGCGAGCCAGCTAACGATAAGTCGGCGGTATCAACTGGTCGAGCTGCATGCGAGTTGCCAGAAAAACTCACTAATTGGCGATTAAGGCCCAAGCTCGATCTCGGTATTGCGGTGTGAGTTCATTTAGTATTTCGCTAGCCGGTTAGCGAGAACTTCGGCGGTTGTTAGCGAAAATGACGTTCATGTCGCTTGCTCTGGGATTACGTTGTCTGTGTGCCTTTTGCCGATCACCTCAGCGTCTCGTACAGGATCTCGTTACCTTTCGTGTGTAGGTTACAGCAGAGAGAAGAGGGAAATATTAGTACCGAGAAGAACTCAAAAAGAATGTCAACATGCAGTGGCGGATAATGCGGTGGAAGTCAGAGCGAGTCTCCGGAGTCCTCCGTCCTGTACCGTCACGATCAATGCACCGTGGCCCGTCTCTCCAGCCCAGGTCCCTAACCACGAACGGTTTCCTGGAAATAGCAACCTGAAGCGCCCTTGTCTGGGTCAATTTCAGATACGGATCATATTGTATCTTGTTTCGGTTCTCGCGGTCCAAGTCGGCGGGTTAACAGCTATTGAACTGATCCGTTATCTCGAACAGATTTTCCCTGCAAGAGAGAATCAACGGCTGGGATTACGGCAGCACTGAAACCGATGTACAGAGATTATAATCTTCTTCTTTTACCCTGTATCGTATCCGCGGTGTTCGTGATATGTCTCGTGCCCGGAATTTCACAGTAAGGGAAGTGGGCATGAGGGGAAAGCGTAATTAACGCGGCTTGAACGGAACGCGAGCTGGGGCCCACGAATAACGTACCGTACTAGTAACCCGAAGCTTCCAGATTTGAAATACAAAGAGGCGGTCCTTGAGTCCAGAAATCGTTCCGCCATTGCCGTGAATTGGAAAGTTCTCAGGCCGCCGTGTGGGCCATAATATCCGGCTAGAAGAAACGTCACAGCCAGAGAATGGAGAGGCGGCAAACATACGACGAACGATCGACGCGATGATTTACTTTGTGATTACTCCATCGGTGGACTCAGCCCACTATGCCAGAAGGGGTAAAGAACTTTCGACTTCAGCGAGGTGGGAAAGCGTCGGAGATCCAGAGGGATGCTACTTAAGCCCAGATAATCGAGGAAGGCCCCTCGTACCCTCGTCGTACGCGTATGAATCCGCCACCAAGGTTCAAAGTTAAGGCTTGGTTGGAACAGAATCTTCCGGGTCGGCTCCGACCAAAATGGGAACACCCCCTTTCTACTCCATCCTCGACCACCGTTGCGGACGACAAGGATGAGAGGCCACCTTCGAGACCATCCTGTGGCGGCACTTCTGGACAATCCGGCACTGGCAGAACTCAACGCAAAGGTTAGGTTTTTCTTTTTCTCTTGCTCTCTGACCGCTGACTCGCCGTTTCTGCAGACGATCGTCCAAAGCATCCCCCAATCGATCATAACACATCGACGACTCCAGATGGTGCGGCGGCGCCCGGAACACCGCGTCAGGCTCTAGCCTCCGTCTACGTTCAATCCAATGATTTTGATTCATAAGATAATCCCCTCCTCCCTGCACTTCGAGGCAAGATATCGGACGACCCTCGCCGCCCCCCGCCCCCGCTTACATACCACAGCAAGAACGGCGTTTGGAGTGCGAGGTCCATGAGTTCCCCCCTGCAGAGATGTTGTTTAAAGAAGTGGGTCGGTGGAAAACTCCCACCTCCAAGAAAAGTATAGCCACTTGATTGTTCTCTTTCGATGGTTTAACTGATTATGGCAGAACGGGGCCCCCGTCCTGGCGAAGAGGTGTACGATGTCGACACCAGCACTACAACGAAGGCACAGTAGACCTAAATCTCCTTGTATCGATCTATTCGGTTGTGTATAGAGAACTCAGCTCTTTGAACCACCTCGCGGTTCTAGCTGGCGGGTCAACGGTTGTTTCGACTGGGACGTTTTCATGTTCCCTGCGTCGCAGTCTTTCACAATCAACACTTGCAGATTAAAATAATAGGGTGTTTCAAACATCCCAACTTGAGCCCCTACTCGGGTCCCAACTTGACCCCAACTCCAACCCCAACTTGATGTGAAGTTGGGCACGAAATAGTTCGGGGTCGAAGTTGGATGTCAAATCGGGCTCCGGACCACGATCTGACATCCAACTTCGACCCAACTTCATGCCCCAACTTCACCGGTCCGATTTCGTCCCGCCGTTGGTCATCCCGAAGACAAAACGTGACGAATTGTGAATCAAATTGAGGTCAAGTTGGGGTCGAAGTTGGGGCTCGAGTTGGGGTTTCAGAAGAGATGTTTGAAACACCCTAATGTTCCTTGCCATCGGTGTCATGTCTATCGTCTCGCAGCCGAGAGTGAAAGCGCAGATAAGGCGATGATAAACATAGCGGAAGGTTTCCATCCAGTGAAAAAGGGAGTTCAGTAATATAGATCCGCCTAAGCGCCGGGTGCTCGCTTCGAAGACGCCGGAAGAAAGACACGTGACCACACGGTGGCAAGCTGAAAGACACTCAAAACCTCACCAATTGCTCCCATATTGGAGTAGCAAGTGGATGAATGTACCATATTTGAGAATCTCAAGATTCGCAGCCAGATTCTATGTTTTGAGTGAGTTTGAGCACATTTCTGTATATTCCGATGTTCTCGGGTATGCGCAGAATTTGTTCTTGCTTAGGGCCTGATCGGGTGCGCTAGAAAATTTTCAGAATTTTTCTAGGATCTTGGATGTATAAGGATTTCGTCCCTAAACCATCCTAGAATCTCTGAAATGACCTTTCTGTGGACGCTTGAGCACCGAGAGTGGCAGAAGAAATGTGGTGTAAAATCCTCCACCAGATTCTGGGATGCGCAACAGATTCTGAGTTCAACTCCAGAATGTGCTGAATATTTTGAGCCCGAGTCTTCCCTTCCACTTCCCTTCACTTATATTTGAAGAAAAACGTGTATTTTCCATTCTAGGATGGTTGAGGGACGAATGGTGTGGGAAAGGTACATATAGACGAGATTCTAGGAAATTTTTGGGGAAAAATTCTGGTGCACCCGATCAGGCCCTTACTGACAATTTCTGGCCTTTAGCGGATAATTGCTCGCTTCGCTCGCAATAATTCCGCCGCGCGAATTGGAATGTTCCGATCCGCCGTGTGAGAAAGGCCATGATCTACAGATACGCGGCTGTATGAGAGCGGGAGAGGCAAGGAGAGGCAGCGAACATACAACGATTCCGATCATGAGGAAGAAGTTCAACGATGATCAGCCTGATACGATTACTGTTACTCCATATGCATGCAAGAATCGACGAAGATAGATATTACATAGCAGAGATTCCCATGTAAATTGTTCGAGTCGGCGGGAAGCCGGGAAGCCGTCAGAGATCCAGGGGAGGATATTCAAGCCCAGATAATCGAGGAGGGGTCTTCCGCCACCGAAATTCAAGTCCAAGCTTTGGTTTGGTTGAACGGGAGTCTCCCGGGCCGGGCCGGCATCGACCAAAATGGGAACGTGACCCATTTGGATGTGACCCATTTTGGACGCGATCGACTTTGACCATGGACGACAGCGAAGACGAGAGGCCACCGTCAACACCGTCCCATGGACAGGGTTCCTCACGCAGACAATCTGGACTCTCGTCCAGAACTAGACGCCAGCGTTAGCTTTATTTTTACTCCCTCTCATTTGCTCAGCCTTTTAACCTAACTTACTGCAGAGGGACGTCCTAATAGTCCAACGACGACCGAAAATGGTTCAACGTCGGGCCGAACACCACGCAGTGTACCCTCCAGCTCCCGCCGAATACAACATTTACATAGTGAGTTTACACTTAACCCATAAAACATCAATTCATAAGACCTCAGCCACCGCGCACGCCGTACGGGACTCTGAATCCCCTCCACCATCCACCTCACGTACTGATATTGCACGGCCGTCCATGTCCCCCGCTCCCGCTCGGAAACCACAACAGCGCTTGCGTTTAGACCTTGAGGATAACGAGTTCCCCCCGGCCGAAAGCCTGGTACAAGAAAACGAGAAAATCGGGACGTGGTACAGTCCCAAGTCCCAAAAACACAAGAAAAGTATTTGCCAATGGTTTTTTTTTCCCTCGAGGTTAGACTGATTCATGGCAGAATGGCCTCCCCGTCCCGGCCAGGAGATCATCGACCTGGAAACCGGTATTACGCTGACCACGCCTCGTATGTGTTCGGTCTAGGTCTCTATACGTAGCTGATAATTTTACCAGCCAAGTCTCGCCGCCGAAAGCGCGTCATCCCAGCCAAGACGGAGGTCATTGTGGTCGACTCAACCGACGATGAGCAGCCCCAGTCTTCGCCCACGCGCCCCCCACCGAAACGTAAACGGCCCCCAAGCAAGGCCCCCACCAGACCTCGAAAAAGAGTGCGCACGACGACGAGTGCCGACGAAGACGAAGTTCGCCCCGGCACGCGGCCAGCGACGCCGCCACCACCCTCAGACACCGAGGACAACGAACGCGTCGACGCGGAACTCCAGAATAGGGCAGATATGGCTCTCGACGAGCTCTGCGCGCCCGTGCACGACCCGGCCGATGACCCCATGACCACCCGGCCGGTTCCAGAGGCAAAGGTTCCTGAGGAGCCTGTTGTGGCGGTCGAAGAAAATTCCTCTGACCACCCCTGGGCCCGTCAGTCCCCGGAGGGCGACGCCGGGCGTGTTGCGCTTCGGCGGGCCTTTGACGAAGCGCTAGCCCTCGTGCAGTCAGGCACGGAGACTATTGAGCCACCCGCTAATTTTACTGTCACCGCATCCCCCGCGAGTCCTGTGGCATCTGGCGAAGCAGTCGGCTCACCGGTCCCCGCCCCCAGGCTCCGTGGTCCCGGTGTCCCCTCCTCGCCCCTTCCATCCCCTCACCCTTCTGCGCGTCCTGCCTCCGTGTCTCTTCCCCGCTCGCCCACCCCCTCGACTTTGCGCCCCAACCGCACGGCACCCATTCCGCCGACTTCGCCGTCGAGCACTTCACCATATTTTCAGCCCCAAAGGCCCGAGATGCCCGCGGGCCCCAGCTCACCGCCTGCATCCGAATCTGCACGGGTGCCCCCCGCACAAGGCGCGCCCAGGAGATACCTCGATACTCAGCAGCCGTCTCCGTCCTACGTGGGACTTGCCGACAGATTCCTGGGGAGGGTCGCCGCACTGCGAAGTACGAATCTCAGGGAGACCTTCGAGCGAAAACGCGCGCGCAGGCGGAGTGAGATGGTGGTACACGAGCGCGAGGCAGTTCAGGAGGAAGGAGGGGGAGGTAACGAGAACGCAAGCGGGGATGCTGAGATGGCAGTGGTGACGGAGGCGGGCGGCGTGAATGTGGCCATGGAGGTAGATGAAGCGAAGCAGCAGCAGAGCGGATCGTCTGCGGATGTGGAGATGGAGATGGAGATGGAGATGGAGATGGAGATGGAGGGAGGGATCGAGCACAATGCTCCCTCGCCGCCGCCTTGTCGCACGGTTCATGCGCCAGATGTGGTTACGCCAGTCCTGGACCCGCAACCGGAAGAAGTGGCTGGGGCCTGCCAAATTTTTTCGCGCGGTTCATCTTCGTCCATCCAGCAGACGTCCTCATCGTCCGAAGGCCAAGGGCTAAGGTCGGCTGCTTCTGAAGTACAAGAAACCAGTGCACAAATAGCACAGGCAATTTCCGAGCTGCAGCGACAGCAAGCCCAGGTCCAGGAAACCCAGGCGAGTATGGCACAGCAGGCAACGCAATCCAATGCATCGACTGAGGAGGGCGGGGAGCAGCAGCAGCAGCGGCAGGAGAGTGGACCATCGGACGTGGACATGGAAATGAAGATGGAGGGAGTGATCGAGCACAATGTCCCCTCGCCGCCTCGTCCCACGGCGGAAAAATTCCCCGAGACGGCCCCGGATTCAAGCACCCACGTCGGATACACGCCGCCGCTTTCGCCCTCGAGCGACTCTACGCTCGGCGCGAGTCCGCCTGAGCCTTATGCTGTGCCCCTCCTTCCCTTCCTCGACGCGTCGGCGGGTATCAAGCAGGTGGAGAGCTCCGACGACGACGTGAGTGATTTGGGAGGTGAGCTAATGTATCCGCCGGACTAGAACTGGTAATCTCAGGTTGTTTATATATCGTGCGTCTGTATCATACTGTACTGTTTTCGTCTTGTTGTGTTGTCGCTCCGTCCGCTCTCCTCCATACATGTATCCATACTGTACACACACCTCAAGAGTCAATTGTAAATTTCTGAACCAAACCAGTATAGTACAACCTTGAGCCTGGCCCCAGGCCGACACGTGATGGTTTCTTACTCTTTCCAGGAAAGCGGCTTATGCACCAAAAGGTTAGATCCTGGTGCGGACGGAAAGGGTCAAAAAACGGGCCTTATGTTGGATCCCAATGCGGACGAAATGCGCGAAAAAAACCTCTATGTTAGATCCGAATTGTGGACGGAGATGGCCGGTCGGACCTGATGTTCGATCCATATGCTGACAGAAACGACGGCCAGACTTGAGATTTTCTGGGGCGCGTAGACGTGAGTTTTAAACGAGTTGTCTGGTTCTTACATATGAGTCAAACCATGGGAAATCAAGTCATTTCGCGCGAACTTTTATTTTTGTGAGATACCTCAAACGAAATCACGTCCGACGCGTCTTTTTCGGCTAGAAAAAATGGTTTTACTGTTCCACCGGCCTCGCCGTTGCTGATGACGCTCTCAAAAACAGGAATTCAACCATTCAGGTCCACTTGATTTTGTGGGAGTGCCGGTGAAGTCTCCCCCGAGTGCCACACCTCGAACAAAAGAAAGTGCCTGGACACGTTAGTGTTCCGGGTTCTTATCAATAGTGCCTCCTTCCTTTTATAGTAATTTTTGGACAGCCACCGTACCACTAACAAAGTGCTTTGTTTGTGGTCCGTGACGTGTGCATGACCAGGGTCCGGAGCCGTGATCCGCGTGACACATGGCTCGCCGTCCCCAGCCAGGTGCCCCGCGTGTCCGACCGCACCACGCTCTGGAGGAACTGTCGCTTCGTGTGCACCAGATGCGCAGGTACATCAAGGTTCCCCAGGATGCTCATCCTTATGGTCCATGCACAGATGGCTGCCCCCAGCCCAGATGCAAGAGGACATTCAGTCTCAGAAGTTCAGAGGCTTTTCATAAAAGGCAGTAGACACCAAGGTGGACTGGTACTCACCTAGTTTGTCCTTTGTTCTTTTTTTTCATCCTCGATCTGACTTTTTTTGCAGAGCCATGGCCACTGAAAGTTTTGAGTTGCAGGCCAAAGTCAACCAGCTGCTGGACCTGTGCATCATTGATATCTACCATTCTACTCTTGGCACCTGCCCTTTTATTTCAGACACCTAATCCAGCGAAGAGATTTTCCTCTACGAAATCCACCCCTTGCACGGGACTGTTATATCCGTGCATTATCGGACCGGCCGGCCCGGTCCAGCAATTCCCGAGAAGGGTTTTCATGCTATGAAGGTCTACTGAGCGTTTCCCTTCTAAGCACGGTTGACTCCTCGGGCCGACGGTTTTATTGTCTGGTCCGTCTTCTTCGGGCTTCTTTACCAAGCCCGAGGTCTGTTATTGTTTAGCCTTACTAAGTCACCTTAGCATCTTATTGTTATACATTTCTTACTTACCAATATCTCGCACGCTATTGTATTCCAGAGACAATAGCGTACTTAGTTTAAAAGCTAGTTAGTTATGTTTTGTACTTCAGTTTGATTATTGATTGTTTTCTTCGCTATCTCGGTGTTGGTCGAGCCTCTGCCTTCATCCTCTATTCGGACTTCAACTCCGAACTCCGAACTCCGTGACTCCGGACTATAGTCTTGTGCGGAACTGCGGACCTGAATAGTCGCTCACTCTATTCTTTGTAGTGTTGCGAGAAACCGCGAACTCTGAGGTCGGACTTCCTTGGCCTTGGCCTGACTCGACATATAACAGTATAATCAAACTCACCTATTCGGTTCACCATGTCTGGATCATACTTCAATCCCAATCTATTCACACCAGGCAATACCGCCCCTAACCCTTTAATTCCGACACACCAACACCGAGAACGTCGAGAATCCCGACTTTTTTCTAACATTCCTACTCTCGGTCAAACTCCGGTTCAACCACCTACTTTCGGCCAATCTTCAGAACAACCTCCATCTCCTATTGTCTTTCATCCCATACCTCGTCTTCGTTCAGCATCAGTTCCAAATACCGCGCCAGTTCCGCTTCTCCGTCGGGGTGCAACTCCGGTGACTCCATCCCCGATAGGAATCCCTCCGGCTCAGATGCGAGTGCCCTCTGTGGCCTCTATTCAGGAGGTAGATACCGAGGAGGCTCCAGCCCCGGAGCCCGAGGCAGAGAACCCCGAGCGCCCTCCGACTCGGAACACCGAACCCGAGGAACCTGTAGGAGGTGCCCCCGATGGGGGTGACGACAGGGATGATGATGGTCCTGGTGGGCCTGGAGGTGGTGGACCTGTCCCTCGGCGTCGGCCTCGGACTCCGGACGACGCCGAGATCGGTGCTCGGATTTTCAGCGGACTCAACAATCTGACTACCGTCCTTCGGTCGCTTTCGGGAGCTAATTCGGGTCCCGTTCGGAGTTCCCGATCCAATCTCCGAAACCCCGAGCCTTTCGACGGCTCGGACCCCTCCAAACTTCCTTTATTCCTCTCGCAATGCTGACTTCACTTCGCTGAGTGAGTTCAGGACTTCCCTTCGGACGACGACCGCATCATCTTTGTCCTTTCGTACTTGAAAGGGGCAGCGGCCGCTTGGTTCCAACCCGCTATGTTTGCCACGGACAGTACTGTCCCCGACTGGGACGGCAACTTTTCACTCTTCATTCAGGAGTTGATGTCGGTCTTCGGACCGCATGACCCTGTCGGAGATGCCGAAAGCAAACTCCGAACGCTTCGGATGAAACCTTCGGACCAGATCTCGACTTACATCGTCGAATTCAACACCCAGGCAGCCATGACTC
>JARJLG010000311.1:0-87202 GCA_029448575.1 Mycena maculata
AAACGCGTGCTTGAGGGTGTCAAATGCGAGTTGGCAAACCGGGGTCCAATCCCATCGGACGTTGGAACGAGTGAGGCGAGTAAGAGGGATCGTGATCGCTGAGTAGTTCCATATGAAACGCCGATAAAAATTACAAAACCCAAGGAAGGACTGAACGTCCTTCACTTTCCGGGGTTCCGGCCAATCAACGATGGCGGAAACTTTGTCCGGAGACATCCGGAAGCCTTCCGGCGACAGGATGTAACCGAGATATTCGCAGGTGGTGACGCTAAATTCGCATTTTGAGAGTTTGCAGTAGAGTCCGGCCTTCCGGAGGCGCCGGAGCACTTCCCGAACGTGTTCGGTATGTTGGGTCGGATCATCGGAATAGATCAATATGTCGTCCAAATAAATGACGACGTACACGTCCAACAGATCTGCGAACAAACTGTTCAGGAACCGCTGGAAAGTGGCCGGAGCGTTGGTAAGGCCTTCCGGAACAACCCGGAATTCGAAGGACCCATAGCGAGAACGAAACACCGTCTTAGGTTCGTCACCCGGAGCGATCCGGAGGAGATGGTATGCGTGCCGGAGATCAAGTTTTGTATAGATGCGAGCCTTCCCGGGAGCATCGAGGAGATCGGCGATGAGAGGAAGCGGATAGCGGTCCTTCTTCGTAATCCGATTAAGTCCTCGGTAGTCGACGCACAACCGGAGGCTACCGTCCTTCTTCTTAGCGAAGAGAATAGGAGCTCCATGACTTGAACGAGTCGGGTATATAAATCCCGACTTCAAATTCTTGTCGATGAAGTCCCGAAGGGCAGCGAGCTCGGTAGGCGAAAGGGAGTAGACATGACCGACCGGAGGCTCCTCGCCTTCCAGGAGCTCGATTTTGAGGTCGAATTCTCGATGAGGAGGAAGATTGTAAGCTTCCTGCTCCGAGAAGACGTCAGCGAACTCGTGGTACTCGGAAGGTATACCGGAAGTGTCCGGAGCAGATGCGGAAGCAAACCGGGCACAGGCTTCTTCCGAGGGAGTGGCGCGCATTGTATATTGACAACAATCCTTGTCTCGAATGATGGAGCGGTAAGCCGCAGCAGACACGAGAGACACAAGCGGAGGGGTAGAGAGAGGACGAGGCCCAGAGGCCTCCGGAATCTCCATGGAAGGAGCAAGAGTCTCCATAGAAGGAGCGGGAGATGGCGGAATCGTCGGAGTCGGTGTAGGCGCCGGAGCCGGAACGACTTGTACCGGAGGTGCCTCGTCCGTAATCGGAACTACCGTAGCAGATCCCGGAATTATTTCCGGGGTTGTCGACAGGGATTCCCTTACGGGATCAGGCCGGAACGTGATAGAGGCTTCGGACCAGTTAATCAACGGATTAATGCGGCTGAGCCAATTGTATCCCAGGACCAGATCGCAAGGAGAATCGAGACGTGTGACGAAGAAGTCCATGTATTGAACTTCGCCAGAAGGAAACCGGAGCAACAACCGGAGCATCCGGTTGATGATGGAAGATGAGCCGTCGAGATACCGGACCCGCACCGGGTCCACCGTATACGTGGAAAACGCATTAGATTCGCAGACTTTCAATGATACAAAACAATGAGATGATCCGGAGTCCACAAGCGCACGCACACGGGAGTTGAATCCCGCGACTACTCGAGAGAGAAGAGATGGAGAAATGGAAGAGCATAGCTCCGGCTCGGAGATGTCCGACCGGAGGGAGGAAATATCGAGAGAGACGTAAAGGGCATTAGGGAAGAGAGCGGAAGCGTTGAGACGAACCTCGGTGAGCACCCGTGAGTCAACGCAACTCGGACCAGGTGCGGAGGATTCCGAGTTGCTGATCAATTTTTTGACTCAGCAGCCGCGGCGGCCGGCGTAGCCGGAGCCGCCGGAGCCTGGGTGGTCGTACCGGAGGTCGAGGCCTGGGCGGCTTTGGCGCTAGCCTGCCCAGGACACTTGTTGCAGTTGTCGGCTGTGTGACCCTTACCTCCGCAGTACATGCAGAGGTTATTCTTCCGGCGACACTCGCATTCGTCCTGCTTGATCTTTCCGCTGGCGTCGAGCTTGTCGGCGTAGGCGCGAGCGGCAGGAGTGGCATTGGACGACTTGGCCTTGCCTTTACCCTGGTTACCGGAGCGTCCGGCGTTGTTACCGGAGTTTCCGGCAGTCGCAGCAGTAGAGGAGGGTGCGGGAGCGTTGGAAGATTTGGAACCCTTGCCGGAATTCAGATTACTGGGTTTCGGGTTGCCGGATTGACCTCCGGTAGCGTTACCGCCACCAGAACCGGAGGGTTTGTCGCGTTCACGCTCCCGGAGTTTCTCCGCCTCGCGTTTCCAGTACCGGCCATCGATGATGCGAGCGACCAACTTCACTCCGTCGAGGGTGTTGGCATAGTTGTGATGAACCATGTCGTCCTTGATCCGGCGGGGAAGTCCTTCGTAAAACTGATACCGGAGGGCGTTATCGCTCCAACGGGTCAAGACTGAAAGGAAGTCGAACTCGATGATGTAAGTGGTGATCCGGTCGCCGGATTTCATCCGGCACGCGCGAATCTTGTCCTCGGCATCCCCAACCGGATCATGCGGCCCGAAATTTAACGTAAGCTCCTGAATGAAGACGGAAAAGTTGCCGTCCCAGACCGGAATGATGGTCGGGTCGTAAAGGTTGGGAGAAAACCATTGCTGAGCGCTGCCCCGGAGGTACGAAATGATGTAGAGAATACGATCATCGTCGTCCGGAAAGTCTTGCGGGCGCTCTGCGAAGTGCAAATAGCACTGGGTGAGGAAGGACGAGAGTTTAGCCGGATCCGATCCATCGAAGGTGTCCGGATTACGGAGATTGGATCGGTTGGAACGAGGAGGAAGATCCGCGGGACGAGCGGAGAACACATTGATGGCATCCCGGAAGGTCCGAATGGTGTCCATAATTAAGGCCTCGTTGGCCTCAGGCGTCGTAACACGACGAGGAGCCCGAGGTATACCGGGACCTCCGGGGCCACCGCCAGGTGGACCGCCAGGGGGGCCTCCGGGTGGACCTCCTGGAACACCAGGACCACCAGGACCGCCGGGACCTCCGGGGCCACCTACGGGTGGACCTCCGGGAGGGCCGGGCGGTGGACCAGCACCACCACCTCCACCACCACCACCATTACTGCCACCATCGCCACCATCGCCGTTGTTACTGCCCCCGTCATGAATGGAAGGAGCAGGATCACGCTCGGGAAGCTCCTCCGATAAGTGGAGGCTTGCTGCATGACCTCCGGAATGTACGGAGTCTTCGGAAGCCTCCTGGGGATCTTCCGGAACCTCAACAATACGAGGCCCAGCGATGGGAGATACGCTACGAGAGACTGCTGCAGCGCGGCGTGGATGGGGTGAGGCCGGATATCTCACCGGATTCTCGGGGGTCCGGGGATTGAGAACTAACCCCGGAATTGTTGTCGGAGACGGCATAGGTGGCGCAGGTGAACTCCGAGTGAAATGCGGATTGTATCGAAGGGTGGGTGATACCGGAATAGACGGGTACATCGACGGACCGAGAACTTGGACCGGAGTACTCATCGGAACGATCTGGCTGAACATACGGGATTCTCAGCGAGGTTCCCGATCAGTCCGACCAGTGTTGGAACGTTCGATTTGTTCCGTGTTGGGTAGATTTGGATTAGGAAGACGAGACATTGCCAGTCAGAGTAGTGAGATTGATAATACTGTTATATACCGAGCCGGGGTGGACCCGAAGAGCAATTGACCGAGTGACCGGAGGCTCCGGTATGTCGGAGCGTCGGAGGGCCGGAGGGTCCGGAATGTATACGGAGGAGGATCACAACACCACAGGGGGTCAAGGGTGAGTGACTACCCTAACTAGCAGGTACCCGATAGAGGAAGACAAGTCGGAGTACCGGAGAGAACGGAGACGACTCAGTGCAAGGGAAGTGAGCCAAGCAACGTCAATTATCAATCTGACGTACAAGACATATTAAAGACGTATTTATACTAAGTATCTAATTGTATTCCATAAAAGGAAGGAGAGTGGTTCTTAACAATAAGTCAAGTCAGATGGGCTGATGAGAAGTCGTATGACAATAAGTGAAAAGGAAGGAAGACGGATAAACGGGAAACGCTCAGTAATCCTTCATTGCGTAAAAACCCGATGGTACCGGATGGTTCGGAGGCTCCGGTAATATACCGGAGCCTCCGAACCTACCGGAGCTACCGGAAGGTCGACGAGAAGACTGGGGATGTTGCATGGATATAACACTGCTGGCCTGTAACATCCACTTGTAGGTTTGAAAACATACTTTGAGGCGGCAGTTAAATGCAAACCAAACATCATTCCATCTTCCTCTAGGTCCTCCACATTGAAGTGTAAGTGGTAGGTTGACTCGGTGGGATCCAATAGAAGTGAATTGGGCAAGTTCTTCAAAAGGTACGCCAAATAATTAATACGAGAATTAAGTTCCCAAGGGACCTCAACTGGGGCACTCGGACTTGCAGGCTTTGTTTTTGGCATCGGATATGGTTCGAGAATGGCAAGAGGTGGGGTAAATATATTTTCAAGGGGTATATACTGTCCACGAACAATGGCCATCCGAAATTAGACGGGCCACCCATGTTGCCTAGATCGGAACGTGTAACGCCTAACATGGCCTCGGTTGCTAATTTTCGGAAGTTGGTGAACGTAACGCCCTCTGGGCCGTTGCTACCATACACAGGGGTACAGTATGTCAAATCAGATAGTCCTGCACTCAAGAATCTCATTTCCTGGCGGAAGGAGCAGGGAGCAGGTGCCTAACTGGTTTCTGTAGCTCACCAGACAGTGGCTGCGGCAGAAAACAAGGACTGGAATGTCGAGGATGAATTTTTAGCATTGCTAGCGTGCTATTTATCAATTTCTAGCATTAAATAGCAGTTTTTAACATGTCTGCTATATAGCTGTTATTAATAGGTGCTAGCTATTGACCCTCGAGACTTGGTATTTCTAGCATAGCATAGCACTGGCAATTTAATTTCTAGCACGGCTAGCCCGGACTCCGACTCTGATGCTACAGGTAGCCGTTCCGATTCGGGACCTTGCGTCATCCTATGAATCATAATTCTCGACCCGGGCCAGCTTATTTGGCCCTCGTGCGGTGTCCTGAATTTTGATTGTAAATTTTGTATTCAAATATAATTGCTGTGGGTGCCGATAGCAGAGGAGTTGGCATGTATTCTGTAGCTTAATGGTTATGTTGTGAATCATCTTTTTTGGGCCATCAGTACATCAGTCTTGCGGCAGTGGTTCGAATCCCCACGGAAGATTCCTTTTTCTTATGCCCATTAAATTGCTTAGAATCATTCTAACCATCTTGCACATTCAATTAATTAGAAACTGAATGGCTGCTGTCTTCCTTGAGCCTGGAAACCAATGTCTGCCTCAATTATATTACCCTCTGCCCTGTACTCATTTATAGTACTGGCCACCTCTTTGCACCACAGGTTGACTTGTGCTGAATGCTTGATGGCTTGTATCTTGTGCTGTTGTATCATGGGAGGTATATGGACAAAATTTCGTCATTCAACGGGGACATCTGACTGTCCTCAGGCTTCCTTGAGGTCATTGCTGAAAAGAACAACAAAGAAATCCAGTGTCAACCTTTGTGTACATCCAGAAATCAGAGGGGATCAAGTAGCCATCTAGGCAACCACTATCTATCTTACAATATGAAATCTATGCCCTCTTGAATAAGATGCAGCTCATGAAGTGAAGTGAAACAGACTCGGGCATTTTGTTAAAACAAAGATACGCAATGGTGGTGGGATGTGGAAAGAGTCTCATAGCATTCTTCTGAGGATACAAGCCAACAGACAGATCTCGACCAATAATATCCTCAGGGTGCACCAGGATCTATGTAATGCATCATCATTGGATGGTCTTGAAAGGCCATTTGAATTTCAGGGGGATTGAAAGTTGGCTGGAAGCATGAAAAATGGAGAAAGCTCACATATTGAGGGCTGTAGAGGCTCGAACTGCTGGCTGGGATATCTGGGAGGCCTCAGAACTGTATTACAAATGATTTTTGGCCCAAAAAAGAGTAGAAAGAAGGAGCATTGGATCTGAAACCATCTAGAGTCCATATTGGTTTACCATAATCACGCCTTGGGGCCTGAATCAGGTTGTTGAATACTTTGTGGCCCCAGAGCTATCAATACAGGCGAAAATGGGGAATTATGGGTCCAAAATGACACGAGAAATTCTCGCGTGGATGGAGAACCCAGGAGACAGTGTCATACCCCCTCCATAATATTTTCATATTTATTGAACCAATGAGAGACGCGCAATGTGCGCGGCAGTGGATTTGAACAGTTAGTCCCGATTCGGACTAACTTTGATGCTGGGAAAGATGTGTCAGCTAATAGTCCAAATCGGGACTAAATCTATTCTGGACACCGCACGACGGCCGCTTATGGCTTATTTATAATCACGTTGCCCCATGCCACCCGATCGGCTCCGAACCAGAACATCATCTATCTAAATAATAATTACAGAAATCAATGCAGTCGTGGAGAGTCCGCGCCGTCTAGAATCTCGAACGCCGTCCGTGCCATCTGGGAAAATCTATGTGCATTGTCCCGATCTCCTAGTTTGGCGGCAAGCCCGTAGCCGTAAACCAAAATCTCCCCATACATCGCATACAAACCCTCGTCGCTAGCCCAATCCAATAGTTCATGGATGCGGGCTATCGACATGCCTTCGGCGTATATTCCCTGATGCATCAAGGGTATAAGGTCCCCAATGGCCCTCCGTCGAGCATCGCTTTGTCGGGACAAGCCAGGGGCGAGAGAGCATGTCTTGCACTCGCAGAGGAACTTGTAGTGCTCCAGGAGTTCTGCACGCCGCTCCTCACGAGAAGCCGCCAGCTCGCAGTAAAGAACGGTAATCTCCTCATCTTTGGGAATATGCCGAATGGCGTGAAATTGCCCAGTGAAAGATTTCGGATTGAAGAAGAAATTGGTATTTGGAGAACAGTCGTGGTTGGCCCTGCAGAGTATCGGGAATAATCCCGAATACTCAGTTTGAGGAGCATCGGGGATTACGACTGTTTGATAGTTTGTGAGAAGTGTGCCGAGGATAGATTCCTGCTCGGGGCCAAAGGCATTGTGCAAGGACATGATTGTCCTGCGTGCCGCAGTGGATAAGCCAGACAGGGCAGCTCGGTAGAATATCCCAGTTGTACCCTGGTCCTCTGCGATGGCCACATCCGTTCGACTAACGACGAGCGGGCGCTCCAGAGCAATGAGCTCGCCCTTTGAGATGGGCCGCTTTGCGACCATTTTTATCCCTTTACCACTACTTTTTTCCAAGAAAAAAGGTGGGTCTGGTGCGGGTGCGGGTGCCGGCTTTTTCCATATATCCCAACGGGATATTTTCAAGATATTGTGCAGGTGGTCCAAGAAGACGATGCTAGCATCCTTTTGCGGTATATAAAGGAAGTGCGATGCCTCTGATGCCTGAGTATTCCGGTAATCCGCTTCGATGATACACGGGTTTTTTGAATACGTGCGGCATGTTTCGGAAAGCTGGAAGTCAATGTCCTCGATATTTTCTGCTGGAGAGGGTAGGTTGAATACTCGTACAAGTATAGAACTCGTTGAAATACCTGGAATGGGTTTCACATCGAGGGTGGTCGTTTTGGGTCCCTTTTTGTTGTTGAGAAAACCGCGTTTCATCCTTCGTGTGGTGCTATTAGTATCTTCCGTTTCAAAAAAGAAACACGAGAGAGGTGGAGAGAGACACGGGATGGTAGTAGCATCACGGCAATGCCGGGGCGCTGCCGGATATGGGAATTGATTAGATAAGAACTTATAGATAATATTCGGACACTACTCAGTACATACGGCTTGGAATGAGAATCGCCGCGCCACAGCGCCAGCGAAACTTACTTTGCGTGGCGCGAGACCCACCCGCAATATCTTCAAGAGTTCGAAGCTGTTTTGTACAATTTTTACTATTCTTAGTCCTGGAAGATACATATCGAAAATTTACAAGCCCTGCGGTGCCGGTCACCAAGCACGATCATATGGATCGAGGAAGTTCATCGATGCATTCTTTTATTATCCTGATGGTCGGTTCTTGGTCGTACAGGAACCTTTGGCAAACACGATTCGAACAGCGTGCTAGCCAGCATGCCTTGGCTTCCGGCCAATCCACGAGCCCCTTGTCAAGAATCGTGTCGCCGAGGGGCCGAATCTCGACCTCCTGGATCATCCTGTACTTCAATTCTCTCCAAGTGTGGTAGTCGATCGGAGCATGGCAATTGCCGCAGTTTGAACTATTTTCCGAGGCTACAAACGGCGGTTTATTCAATCGATCTCGAAGCCTGGACAACATAATGAGGTCAAATACAGATAGAGGAGAGATTGCGTACGCCTCTCTTCGACTATGGTGCAGTTGGAATAAATTAAGCAGGGCGTCGGTCGACAGACGGTTGAGCAGTGGGCGCAGTCCAGGATCATGGAGGTGGTGGGTCAGAGTTTGAGTCGATGCAAACCGTGCCTCTTCATCCCAGCCATAACGGCAGGACACGGTGTACAGACGAAACGGTTGGTCCAGGAGGGGAGGCGTCATGACAAGGAGTCGCATAATAGACATGGGGCCAGGCATGTCATATTTTTCAGCAGCAAATAAGATTTTGTCCACCACATCGTAATGGACCACGGGCAATAGAGGGAGGCCAGAAACCATTCTTAGGAGCAGTTCCAGTGTGTCTGCGGACAAGTTCGCTAGAGAATCCCCGAGTTGATGTGTTGCTTACCTTCGTCCTCGTCCATAAAGATGACCTCCACCGATGACGACTGACCTTGCGGTAGCGACAACATGGTTCGAAACCAAGAGGAAGTCGTTTTAAGAATGAACGAGTGAAGACGGAAGAAGAGATCTCCGCCTTTGGCGGCTAGTACGATGTCTCCATCTGGGGAGCAAAACGATGGGTGAAACACTGGTGAGGATGTCGACGACGATTCGTCGGATTCAGACTGCATACAAGTTTTGGGTAAGTCATTCAAGTATGATCATCATCCTGGTCTGCGGAAATCGGTCCGGATATCCGGGACCGTTCAACCTGATAATTTAAATTCAAAATTCGGGTAGGTGCTATAAGTTGACCATGAGAGTACACGGAATAAATTGTGTGCGGTAAGTAAATACAGCCGGTAAGTGAAGGGAACCCGGCCATTATTCTAAGTTGATCCGGAGCAAACAGCGGTACGATGTCTTTTCTATTGCGCCCAGCTTCTCTCCGGATTGCTGCGACTTGCAACTTCAAACCCTCTTTACTGGGAAAGATACGACTCATGTCTTCCCAATACAACTATATCCTCGTTGCTCGACCGGAACCCAACGTTGCTCTCATCACATTGAACCGGCCCAAAGCCTTGAACGCGTTATCTTCCCCGTTATTTGCTGAATTGAACCAAGCCTTCATTGAGGCCGACGCAGACGACACCGTTGGAGCCCTAGTTTTGACGGGGTCCGAAAAAGCATTTGCAGGTGCGTCGCAGACATATAAACTGTTCGCTCCAATCTGACTTTGCACACAGCGGGGGCGGACATCAAAGAAATGCAGGATAAAGAGTGTCAGCTCTCAATCCCTGTATCTTGCTTGGCTGAACCCGTGGGCAGATTCCGATGTCTTCAAAAACCGTTTCCTCGAAGATTGGACGCAGCTAAGTAAGACTCGCAAGCCCATTATTGCTGCTGTCAGCGGTTACGCTGTAAATTTTCCAGTCCAAGAATCCTGTTTTCTTTCTCATGCCATCGGAATAGCTTGGCGGAGGATGCGAACTGGCGCTCATGTGCGATATCATTCTCGCGTCGCCTACCGCTAAATTTGGCCAGCCGGAGATCAACCTTGGTGTTATTCCGGGCGGCGGAGGCTCCCAACGCCTGGCGCACATTATTGGCAAATCGCGTACGATGGAAATGGTATTGACAGGTCGCAACGTCTCTGCGCAAGAAGCCGAGAAATGGGGAATGGTCAGCAGGGTAGTTGGTGAAGGCGAAGGACAAGTAGTCAAAGAGGCGATCGAGATGGCCAAGACAATTGCCAGCAAAGGCCAAGTCGCTGTGCAGGCTGGCAAAGAGGTGGTCAATGCCGGTTGGTGTTTGATTCTGCCTTCAATCACCACAGCCGACATCCCTCTTCTCAGCATACGAACTGAATTTGGCTGAGGGACTGCGCTTCGAGAGGAGGATCTTCCACGGTCTCTTCGCGACAAAGGATCAAAAAGAAGGTGAGCACCGAGTGTTCGTCGACCCTACCTGTTATCAATGTTGTTTTAGGCATGTCCGCTTTTGCAGAGAAGCGAAAGCCTGAGTTTACCAACTCGTAATTGACACCGGAGGCACTGTATAATTATTAAAGCACTGTACGATCATGGGCCCATTGACTAAAAGTCGTTGCTCTAAAATATCGGAGACACATTGCCGACTTGGTCTCAACTAGGGACGTGGCTGTTGTGTCGTGTAAAATATGTTGGGTACTACTCGGCCAAAGGGTACGACGGCGTGGAGTTTTTTCGAATACCGGCTCCACGAATTCCCAAAATTGGACGCCAGCGTTGTTCTGTTTGTTCCTATGTGATTCCGGCACGTGCCATGCCTAAATTTCTCGTCCGAATAAAACGCGATGGCTCACTCATCTGCCCGAGTGTTATGCACTCGTCTATCTCAAGTATCCGTCCAGTCAGGTCCGTACATGCGTCCATTCACGACGGTATTGTTCAGATTGTATACAGCGCATCGGAGCCATTTTCCCATTGGATGCCTGGGCTCCTCTCGTCGCGTTGCTTATCGAAACATGTCGACGGACGGCTCGCAGAAACGAGACGATGGCTCCTCCAAGTGCGTGGCATGCATCCCTTCCACGGCTCTGTATTTACTCCGCCTAGCTCTTCGCAGGGATCAAAATGGAACCACGTCTTCTCCGATATAAGCAAGGATCCCCCTCAGATCCCTCCCATCCCATTTCAGCCGGGCGTGGGCCCTCGACGCCCACGCCGACAAACCATGACTGCCCCAGAAATCACTGCTTTCAACGAGGTTTTTAATCTAATCTTTGATTCCATGGCCGAGAACGAATCTGGGACTGGACACCATCCTTCAGCCAACATTGGTGATATTGGGATGGGTGAATTGTTCAGCACCCTGCGACGGCACTCGAAGAGGATGAAGTGGACGGCTCAGTCTGACGAGGCCTTGGATCGCAAAAAAGACGAGATGGACAAATGCAATACTGACCAGGAACTGCTGGACTGGGCAATGCGCGAAGTTTTCGGCGAATCCCAGTTGTATTACCTGGAATACAAAAATGCGGAGGCCAAGGGCGAGGAATTGCCAATGCTGCAACCACCGACATATCCATATCTTATTGCCCTTCTCATACGAACATTCCGAGACAAGTACCGGGACCCCCACCTCGCACTATCCATGTTCGATTATGCCCGCCATCTATCGATTCCTTCTTACGCCTATGGTTGCTCCACGAGTGCTTACAATGAGCTGCTTGCGACCCGGTGGAATTGTTTTCGGGATCTACAAGGCGTACACGACGCTGTAGAGGAAATGTGCGTC
Source organism: Mycena maculata (assembly GCA_029448575.1). NCBI lineage: Eukaryota > Fungi > Basidiomycota > Agaricomycetes > Agaricales > Mycenaceae > Mycena > Mycena maculata. The sequence goes on from JARJLG010000311.1 coordinate 11,596, forward strand.
AACTTTGTTGATATGGACAACAAGACTCGGGAGTTGGTAGAGAAGGTGCGGCAAGAAGTCGGGGAGCGAAACCTATGGACGGAAGAGAATGAGATCGGAGCTGGAGCAGTGTGGGAGATGCTCACCAACATCGAAAGATTGGTCAACGAGACCGTCGTCCATCACCCCAAACCCAAGCGAAAGAAGGACTCAGCCGGATGGAATGATTGGAGGTCCTTGGAGGTAGCCGACACATTTTCCTCGGAATATAATGAGTTCGACAGGTGGTAGCGCCTTTACATATGTTACAATTGTACATGCATGCCAAACCGAAAATTGGGCGGAACTAAAAGCTCTATAGGGTATGAGTATAATCCTGAATATGTGCTACATACAATGAAAGCAATCCAAGAAAGATGAGGGTATCCGTTAGTGTAGATATAAGGTCCGGGAATGGGATGTGCGCATTACAGACCAGGAAAACATCAGTGAGGAGGGCGTCGCGATCGTGATTTCGAAGTGCGAGGTGTAGCAGGGCTTGGCACGGCTCCTAAACCATGAGCAGGCTTATAATGCTCGTCGACTTCGCCGCATTTGAGATGCAGCAGAAGGTTGTATACGAATATCTGTTCGTATCTGACCGAAGTTCTAGGTTGGGAGTCGGAATCATGTCTTGAAAAAATAACTCACTGAGCATTTGTGAATACGATAGACATCGAATCGGAGTTGCATCGAAGGAGGTTCGGCGCCATCACCAGTGCCAGGTTGGCAGGTGTCATTTTCGTGACACCCTGGATTCTGTCCTCGAGGAACAGCTGAAGGAAGCTAATCACAAACAACACTACGCGGCGATTTATAGTGGGCAAACGCTCCACAATTTGCACGCAGGCGGCGGGGTCCTTCGAGTTGGTGATGCACTCGTTGTACATTTCCTCGGGAACGAGTGGATCACAAAGCTCCCGTAGCCACAACTTCATGAGCGAAGCAAGGACGTGAGGGTCGTCCACACCATCCAAGGTATAATAACCTTTATCGATACGTAGCTTGAGGTCGGAGACGGAATCACCGTCCCCGGGAACCCGAAATATACCCTCAGATTTGCTGCCTCCGAGAGCCAAGATACCATCGGCGAGGAAGGGGAGGATGATTGGGACTTTTTGATGAGGGTAATTTCGTTCCTGGAGTCTGATGATTGCGTCAAGCGACTCCCCGAATGTAGAAGGGTTAAAAGCGGCATCCTAAAATAAAATCTCAGCACAAATGTCCCCGGGAAGCAGAGCGATAGGCATACCGATGCAGTCTCGATTTCAGTCGGGTTCGGAGGCTTGCCCCGGGGTCCCTTTTTGGCAATAAGGGTGAGGCGTTTCAGACAGTACTTTGCCATCACGTCGACTCTGCCTTCCTGGTGGGTCGTGTGCTGTTGTATGAAGGACCGGAGGTACGTTTCAAAGTTTTTCGAAGGAGGGAAAGTAATCAAGAGGACGCATAATAGTTGCCATCCTTTGAAAACGCTTTCACTGAACAGAGTGTAAGTACAGGTGGTGCAAGAAATCTCGAAAACGCACGGGCTGGGATTTCCTGTCAGTTGTTTCATTGTTTGGCAATATATTTCGTCCCTCAGTTCACCGTGTGTTAACCCTTCCCCAAGCAGCCACCGTTCTTCTTCTACGATTCCGGCACCGTTCGCCGCTAATGAGGTCGTAGAGGCGTTTATTGAGGCAACCATAGAAACATGATTGTCGGAAGGCAGGCGGACTCCAACCGGTTTGTCTCGATCACGATCGCCCATGATATGTTGGACTACTTTGAAAACCTTCACGGCATCCTTGTTGAGCGAGCGGTTGAGTGTCAACAGTGGAGAATTTAAAGGTGCCTATAATGTTGGTCAAATGAAATATGGCGTGATACGAATGGGGCTACCTTTTGCCAGGTCATCATCTGAGCGACGGGCACCCGCCTTCTGAAAATGAACCCAGTACGGTGTGTGGAGAAGTACTGCCGTGCGAAATCCGACTCAGAGAATTGCTGGATATCCGAAGCAAGGTCTTGAGGGAGGATGGGGTATGTTCTAATAACACCTCAGCATCCAGTCAGGACAGAACCAACAACGCAAACGCACCCAGATTCGAGTGTTGTTGTCTGCGTCAGCTGTGTCGGTGAACGAACCCGGGGCTCGACAGGGATGGGTTTCCCTGCTGCTCGGTTCTTCACCGGACTCATCTCCATTGTAGCGGCTGCTCACATCAGCATTCCAAGTTATACAGCCAATAGTGCGGCCGAAACTTACCGTGGTTGAGTATGGGTGCACTGATCGTTCTACCAGCGGACATGCTTCGTCCCGTCGGCGTAGCAGGGATCGGCCTACGAGGTGAGGGTGGAGCTTTCGTCTTATCTCGGGTCGACGTGCTTGGGGGAATCACGAGCTTGGGACCTCCGTGTCCTACTGAACTGCCCGTCGCAGTGGGGGGATACTTCGATGAGCTATGGCCACTTTCTGACTGAGAACTGGTCAACATTTCGACAGCAGCGTTCAGACTCTGGGGTTGCGGAGGTCGGTGCGACACATATGAAGAAGACTTCGACCGAGCCCTGGGGCTTGAATCCGGATAACTAGCGTCACCGTTGAGTTTCGGTTTCCCATTCGGGCTGCCCTTGTCCGTAGAGCGGTCATCCCCATTGACGGGGAGCGACGGTGTGGATTTACGCGACGAAGGCGACGAAGGAACATCCGTGGCGTCGGGGGACCCAGGAATGGTGGGTAGATTGGAGACCAAGGGTGCTAGGCGCAAATTTGCGTTATGCTGGTCCGTCGAAGAAGACCGTCGGACGTCCGGGCGTTGAGTTTCTTGTCCAGGATTTTGTAATGTTTGAAGTGGCCCAGTATATGACCGAGACCGCCGATACGTTTGTATCTGAGCAGCTGTGGGCCCAGGCACATCGTCTGGCGGTCCTTTGGAAAATCGTTTGAAAGTCGTCTGCGAGAGTCGGCGCCCAAGTGCTGTATTCTGGAGGGAGGTTGAATAATGGCTCGAAAGTAGATCGACGGCGACGCACTTGTATTATACCCAACGGTATAACGAAGGCGTTGGGACGCTCCCAAACGGTCTCGCCGGTTCTTGTCTGATAATAGTAAGGAAGACCTCCTCTGGACTCGTCGCTTTTGAACGCGTCGATCATTCAAATTGACTGACGGGGCTGAAATGTCCACTAACCTCAACTCCCACCATTCACCATCGGCACTCGGAGGGAGTACAAAGTTTCCAACGGGGGGATCCCAGCTGACCTGACCAGTCGCAGGACAAGCAAAGAAAGACGTCTGGGTCTGAACGGATCTGCCTTTAAACAAAGTACCATCGATAGACGCGGTGACTTGCCTGTGGATCCACCAGGGTCACCCAGAAATTTGATCCCCATGCAGCTTCGTCGGTTTCCTTGGTGGAAACAGAACTGAAGCTCTTTTGCGAGCGAGGTCCAGGGTTGCGCGAATATGACTTTGGTGAGGACGTCGCATTCGGTTTTGGGGAGCTGCGGTCAACGGATGGGCCGCTGGTGCTGAATGTGGCGGATGAACGGGGTAAAGAGGGTGGCGTTGGCGTAGGGGTGATCTCTGTCAAGGACATGGGCGATTAGTTGGATAAGAATGAAATTACAGAAGGTGAATAGCAGAGATATGCACAGAGGACATGAGCGGAAGATAGGGAAAATGAGGCACCCGACGCCGCTTAACTCGTGAGTCCGATCGTTGGCCTAATCCGTCGAAATTTATTGTCCGAGAATTTAGTCTCGCAAAGCGACTTTGAATACCACGTATACAAAGAGCATTTACAGCAACTAAATTACACCTTCTTCTTGGCTTGAGCCACAAATTGCTCGAGCACCTCGATGTCATGCCCATCCCCGTCCTTACCAGAGCGCTCAATCCTGGAGTATAATTTGGACAGCCCATGGTAGATGTCGCCTTCCCCCTCTCCTACGAATCCCGCTATTTCCGACATCTCACCCACCCACCTGTAAGCCTTCGGAACCATCTATAAGCAGTTAGAAAAATTGCCCTAGAGATCGTCCTTGTAGCCTACAGGTGGTACTACGCCCGATATGCGTTTAAGTATCGCAGGCTGCGATGCATGAAGCTCTTGAAGGAGGGCATCGGCGGTGGCGGGCGAAGACTGCGTCCGCATCATTTAATCTGTTGGTAGAAAGTCCATTGAATATAATTACCCGGTGAGCCGCTGGATCGTCGTTCTCAGTAACCTGAGTAACACATGGACTAGAGATGCGTACCCAAGATCATCGCAGTGAAGAGTCCTGTGGTGCCTTTGGTGATACCCTAAACATTATTCAAGGTCTGGTCCGCGTGGCCACAGCATGGCTCACCGCATACGACATTTTCAGCGCGCTCGCATCACCTATCCCTGCCCCTTCTCCTTTCAAAGCAGATATTTTCAAGCCGTATTTCGACAACCTAACGAAGTTGTCCAGCAGAGAATCGTCGTTCGAAGAGGCATAGAACGTTGGGGTATAATCATCGTGCGGAGGACCACCGATGATCCCAGCGTCGATAAATTTCAGTGGAGAATCTGTGAACAAGCCCGCGATCCGATGGACGGTCGCAGGGTTAACAGCATTACAATCTACGAAGACCGGCGCAGGGGTGCCGGCCAAACGCGTGCTTGCTGTGGATTCCTGGAGGAATTTTTCTGCGAACGCGAATGCATCGCTGGGAGGGAGGATCGACAACACCCAGTCACATGTAGCGCCGATCTCTTTGAAGGACGCGTCCTGCATTCCCGCTTCACGAGCGCGTCGCCGAGTCTCTTCGGAGCGGTTGTCAAGATTCGTCAGGACTTTGCACCCACTGAACGACGCAAGATGAGACTCTGCGAGAAAGCACAGAGTAAGAGGAAGCACTTGCGAGTGAGCACTCTGCCGACTGCCGCGCCCATGTTGCCTTCAACGGCTTCAGTGATGAACCATCGACATAAAGTTAGGTTGTACCAGCCGCAATGACTGCGATGTTCGACATGGTTTGGGATCAAAAGGTTACAATCATCCTTCTCCTCCTACGAAACCGATAAGGCAATTTTCAGACGGTCCATGGATAAATACATAACTGTGTGAACAAGCTGAATGCGGCGTACTACTACTGTGTTATATGGATTACAGATGTGGTTCCACCGACGAGCTAGCTCCATCAATGGGAGATCTAAGATATAAACGTCCAGTAGCGTATAAAAACATTACGCTCAAAATGGCGCAGCGCTGTGGGGAGCGACTAGATCGGTGGCAGAGGGAGGGGACTTGTCGGAGGCTCCGTTGGTGAAAGTGACGGACGGAAGCGCACTAGCAGGGGTGGGTGTATCCGGGGCCTCCATCCCCATCTTCTTTTTCACGTTGTCGAACGTCTTCAGGAGTCGCCTCCTTGCACCAAGGGCAGCAATACCCTTAGCTTCCAGCGTAGGCTCGTCGAGAACAACCATTTCCTCCCAGGTCATACCCTCGAAGCAGGCTGTATACTTGTGGAGTCGCAAACTGCGCAACCAGGCAGGGACGTCCTTGAGGAGCTCCGGGTCAATCTCGTCCTCCCGCGGAGTCGTAGCACTTCCTAAAGACGAAGCGCTTTTCAACCCGCTGCTTTTCAGGCCGCTGCTCTTCAAACCACTGCTGCGTAGAGCGCTTCCCGGATATCGGGCACTCGCAGGGGATCGCCAATTGTTTGTGTGGTGCGGTTTGGCCGACGGAGGTTTCTGGGCCTGGGCCTGTTGCTGCTGCTGCTGCATGCCCATGCCGGGAACCATACCGTTCATCATCATCTGGACCGCAAGCAGCTGGCTCAGTTGTGCCTCGTTCGAGAGGGCCATATTGTTGAGCATGAGCGGATTAAGCATGCCCTGGGGGAACATTGCGGGGTTGAGCATCGGCATATTGTTTTGCTCAGAGTTTTTGTTCGCAGCGCCCTTTTGGAACATCGGGACGAGCGGCGTATTAACCATGTTGGCCCAGCTACCTTCTTCAGTGCGGTTAATCACCACATCTTGACCAGCGGGGTCGGGTAGCTGAGACTGCGGGAGAGCCGAAGAGGGAGTGTCGAACCGGGGTGTTGCAGGGCTTCCCGGGAGTGGCCCAATGTTCAGGCTCGGGGGGCGCAAGCTACGGTTAGCTTGTTTGGTTTTGAGAGAACCATCTAAGGATGCTGTTCGAGTCCGTCAATTTAGCTGAGCAATGAAACTTGCTCAGGCGACATACCAGTTAGAGGAGGCCCGTTGGTACCAACGGGGCCCGCCATTTGCTGCAGGACAGCAATCAAAAATCGAATTTGGTTTTGGTTAGAATGTTGCAGCAAAGTGTACAGAGCGGCAGTTCGCTCGGCCTCGGAAAGAACCTTGAACCCTTGGACACGATCTTAACGAATGTCGATTCAAGTGGCACGGTGGTGGTACATACATTGCTCAATGGTACCGAGTTCTTCTTTGAATTTAGCATCCACCGAGGCCTCGGCCATCGCTTCCTAAAACTCCCGTTAGTTTGTGAAATCGTGTTCACCGCACGCGACTAACCAGGGTGACTTCATACTTTGAGAGATCCTCGAACCACTGATCCAAGCCTTCACCTGAGGTGGAAGCCGATGAATGGTCTATCCCACGACTAATTCGTGAGTCGGTACATACCCTCCGGTTTTCCCCCAGGACCACTCGCAAAGCGAGGTGACGGGGGAACGAATCCATTGGTCGTTGGCCTCGGTGAGGGCAACGGACTCAAACGGGAAGACGGAGCCTGCAGCTCGGCCGAAGCGAACTGGGGTTTGGGGCTGGAAGGTTGAGCAGTCATTATGGGACCAAGTCAACTCGGATGGAAAATGAAGGATGGCAAGATGGGTACTAGTAGTTCTCCAGCAAGGCACAGCATCGGCCCCATCGCAACGCTTTGTGTACTGTGGGAAGGCCAAAGCGCTGATCAGATCACCATAGCGGCGAACAACAATTATTTATGGGGTCCCCGCTGCCATATGATATATCTATTCCGTGTCACAGAAGTACAGATTGAGACGAATCATGACCGGTGACCGCTACTAGTTGGCTACTAGCATTGCAAGGGCGCGGGTGTTTCGAGACGGTGAATATGCTCGTTCCGTCCCGTCGTTATCCCCGCTCGACAATATCCAGTCCATGATGCCTTCTCCACAGCACATCTTGGATGAACCGACTGAATGTGCTTCCCTCGGTTCCCGCAACCGCCCATGCCCTCCCGACAACCATAGCGTCCAACAACGGCACTAAGAATGGCCTCATGGTTGTCCCATCATATTCGTTCTGCAGTTTGTCCAAACGTTGGATGTGAAGAGTGAAATCCGATAGAAAAAATGTACAAGGGAATGTGCGCAGAAAACTAGAAAATGTTGGATCGGCTATGGGGTTCCGCACGTCGGTTGAGATGAACAACGGGCTGTTAAGACGATCCATGCCCGGGGACGAGTGTCGGTGGCCACGACAACGAAGATTGCGTGACGAAAAGCCGGACGGCGGGAAACGCGGCCGGGAGAAATCGTTGGCAACTGATGGATCAGTCTCATTGGACGGAAAGACGTGAAACGCCCGTTCGAAATGTGAGGTTTCTGAGACATTGAACTGAAGAATATCGTGTACGAGGCTCCGCCACACCCGGCGCGAAGTCGTTTCGCCGTTTGATTTGAAAGATCCATCCCCGAGTCGCACATGCGCGCCTAGATATGGTCCCCTGAATGCCTTTTCAATTGCATCTGCAATTGAGACTAGTTGAGGACTGGAAAATTCCATGGCACGTCGAACTCTGGTCCGGATGCGTTTGTTATTCTGCTCCCTTAGTCTCAACCGAGAAGAGCCGAAGAGAGTGCCCAACTCGATGAGACGATGGGGGTGTCGGGCGAGATCGGGGATGAATATGGTTTCGGTGTACTTGTGTTTGATTGGAGAGGTATCGGACATGGTGTCCAAGAAACGATAGTGGTACGGTGTCGAGTCTCGGAACGTAAGAATGTCCGACACGGAAAGCTGGAGACGATGACGGATCGAAAGGCCGGACAAATCGTTGGGATATACGATCGGCGGAGAACCATCGACGCTTGTTAGATTGAACAGCCACTGAGGCGAGATATGGGTGTAGTGGAAATAGTCAAAGCACTCTGGAGGTAGAAATTGGGAACGAAGTTGGGAACAGTGGCGAAGTCCGGTTTTGCCGGAGAGGGTAAGAACATGTTGCAGAGACTCGGAATTGACATATCGGAGGGGTTTATTGCCGAGACGAATGGGAGGTACGAGAACGGTGCGATTAGTTAATGCGCCGAGTACAATGGCATTCTCCAACGCGATCCGCTGGTTATGTAGACCACTATGAGGAAGATAAGATATGTACTTTTCGGAAGAAAGATATTCGCGAGGGGAGCGTTCGAATGAATTAAACGGGATGACTTGAATGGATTCATCAGCCGGATGGTGGAGGTCAGGAGTCATCATCGGGTCCCACCTCGTTGTGAATAGATAGTAGGCAAATCCGAAACTGGCGAGGCAGGCGAGACTAAGGAGAACCACGAGAGCCGCCATAAAAGAGCTGATTCCATCTCTATTCCGCCCGCGAGGCTGTCTCGGCGTCGGTTTTGCCAAAGGATAAGGGGAATCGAGAGGGAGCGTGGATGGGGCCCTCATTCTGTATCGACCCTTTTCCATCGTTACCGAGGGAGAGTCACATCCCTTGACGGACGACGAGGACAGGCGAGACATGCGTCGAGTTGCTCCAGTGTTGGTGAAAACCGAACCGTGACTGGCGAGTAATGGGCATGCGTTTGTGTGACAAGCGTGAAGCAAAACTTTCACTGGCAGCCACTAACTTGCGCTTTTCCCAACAAGTTACGACAAACCGAGATGCTTTCCCGGCTTGCAACGAATATCACCAGATGCAGAGCGCCCTTGCACTTACGGGAACAACCAGCCTGGGTGTGGGCTCGATATCTCCAGAGAGACGGTCCGCTCCCTTTCCTCCTAAATATCCTCGATTCTGAACATCGACTTGTACAAGTCAGCGGTTAGATTAACCGACCATCCGAAACCTCCTCTCGCATTTGTGTTTGACATCGTACGTTGCTTTGTACCTACTCCTCCACCAATTTAACGGTTAGTCCAGGACGGAGTTTTGATTCGCGGCGAGGATGTTTTGCCACCAGCGAGACGGGCGCTCGCCATGCTCGAAGAAATGTATGTGCTGTTCTGTTTATCGCTTCCGGGAGATTTTATCTTCTCATATCCAGGAAGTTGCCGTATATTCTAGTGAGCTTGAGATATGACGCGGTTCACTATTGATTTATACGATGGCCGCAGCTCACCAACGGAGGTGGGGTAAGTGAGCAAGCACGGTGCAAGAAACTTACCGCGCAGCTCGGATTCGAGGTATCGTCCTCCCCCTTTCTTCCGGACAAGTATAAATGGTTTTCCCCAAGATCCACCCAAATCAATATATCCAAGCCCACACCATTAGGGCCTTTCAGAGTAGCCCATTTCGACCTCATTTCACGCTCATTTCAGTTTCATTTCGTTGCCAGGTTGGCCGTATATTCTCGTGACCTGATGTGACAACTCTGGTCAATTTCGCTTAGCTCTCCTCTATCAATCCCGCACACCATCCTGATGGATCCCGACTTCCCGCCTCGACCGCGTTGCCCCCATTGCCGCCTCTTTAAATCGGCCATTGAAAACATCCTTTCATAAATCTAATTGAAGAGGTTGCAAGATCAGTTGAGTAATTGTTAATGAGAAAGGGTCGGAGGTTTGGAGTGGTCCAGGAAGAGGAGTAATTGTTCTCATCGTCGAGTTCAATGAGCGGGAGGGTGCGGGAGGTGTCGAGCGCAATAGCCGACTGATGACGGGCAACCATCAGCGTTCTTTTGAAATGAGATTCAACTCTGATACTGATGGCTATTTCGCTCATTTCGCTCATTTCGGAGCTTTCCGGTCACGCTCGTGGCCAAATGGAAAATGAAATGAAACTGAAATGAACGCGAAATGAGGTCGAAATGGGCTACTCTGAAAGGCCCTATTGCGGGGGCGAATGCTGCCAACTGGCAATCTGTTCTAGTGGGAACTGGCGTATTCAACGGTGGTATACCTACGCATCAACCAACCCATCAAGCTGAGGATGTGGAGGAAGCCGTGCGGTGGGCAATTACAAGGGAGATGCAGAAGGGAAAACATGCTACTTATTGACAGCAAGCGCTACAATCGCCGTATGAAACACATATATTAGCTAAATTTCTTGTAAATTTCGGCAGTCGCAGCATGGACTTGCGGCTTGGACATGTCAAAACAAGCAGGAGATGGGATAACCGCTTCGTGAGTTTGGGCGACCAGATATTTGTGCGCCCGGTCTTCGAGTCGGGCTGTTTTGTGCGCCGGCAGGGTCCTCCGAGCTCGTTCGCTTTTGTCGAGCGCTCCAGTCCAGAGTCACTTGATGTGGCTGTTCGCACATCAATGATCGACATTATCCCTTTCGGTCAAATTATAGGTTTGTTCCCTCCCTCAGGCGCAAATTCTCGAACCAGTGAACCGCTCATTTTCCTTGTAATTCGAGTGTTTCTGCCGGCCACGCCAATGACTGATACTATTGTGGCTGACGGGCCTTCTGAATTGCCCTCTCGCGTCGACTTGCGTAACAAAGACGGCTCTATCAGCAAGCAACGGGCCCACAAGGGAAATGCCCCGACGCTTCCTCAGACCAAGGCCTGTCCTCACTGCTCCGCCCGATTCACGCGTTCCACGCACCTCACGCGGTTCGTCTGTCGCTTACAGTGATCATTCAATATAATTAACCAAGGGCCAGACACCTGAAAACTCGTACATTTCATGTCCTTTCACATTTAACCCTTTGATCTCACACAAGTCCACAGATACCAACGAGAGACTTCATCGATGCACGACATGTTCTGCGACCTTTACACGCAGTGATCTTTTGGCGCGGCACAGAAAAAGCTGCGATGACCCAAGTCGGGCCCGCATCAGGTCATGTCTTTTTTGCACCGAGTCCAAAGTCAAGTGTGATAGGAACGACCCTTGCTCAAGATGCAAAACGAAAGGGAGGGACTGTGTGTATGCCATTCCTCCGAGAAAAAGAGTCCCCACTGCGTTGATCACGGCTCCATCGTCTGTTTCCTTTACCTCCGAGTCGTCTTCTATGGCGAACACCTCCTCCTTTCCATCCACCCCAGACCTGCCGGTCCCGAACACCAAGCCGGCCGACAACATGACAATTTTGCCCATAGATTCGCTCTCCGCAGAATTGGCAGAATTGACCACAGAGACGAACAATCCACATGCGCTAGTTCACAGCCATCTGTCCTCCATGTACGAAAACGACATTTTCCAACCTTTCTTCAGTGATGTCTTCTCCACTTCCGCTCATTCGACGTTGATGGATGATTCTCCACCGTCATTCCCATATCTGCCTTCTCTGGAGGAGTTGCCATTACACTCTGGCCGCGCGCAGGAGCCTTGGTTCCGAGAATTGTCAATATATCCCCAAAATTCATATCCGCAAGGAGAGGGCGAGCAGCGTTTGCTTCTGAACGACTTCTTCACGCGCGAACTGCAAGCGGCGGATCCAAAGCATTACCGTAAGTCGTTGTCCAGTACGTGTATAGATCATGCTGAGAGCCCGTCGCCAAGTGTACCTCTTTTTCAACGCCTTCCTTGCGCAGATGTTCGTTTTCCCCATGGTTGCGTGACCGTTCTAAGACTGACCGTACTGTGGCAGGCCCATCGTGCACAGTGCGACATTCGAGTTGGAAGGTAATCGCATCGTCTACTTTGGCCAACCAAGACTCAGATTTCTAGCCAAGCCGCCATATCTCCTCAAATCCATGAAGAGCTGCGGGGCTCTTTTTGTAAAAACCCGAAAGGTAAACGAGAAACATTAATGAAATCTCATCTCGTTCCAACTCATCATCTCAAGGCATCGGCATATATTACAGAGGCTTTAACTTCCGCCCGAGAAGGACTTGCCCTGGCGTTTGTGTGTACAATATCCCAGATGTTGCACACGTACGCTAACATTCATCAGGCCCAAACCATGACGGACCCAGCCGATTCTTTACATCTGATTCTTTCTGTTGTCTTGTTGCAAACTATCGGGCTGTTCCATCAAAGACCAGACGAGCGGGCAACTTCCAATCTCTACCATGGAATGCTTGTCATGATGATCCGGCGGTTGGATCTAATATCCAAAAACTCGTCCTGGACACCTACCACGTCCTCGAGAGAGACGATGTGGCGTGAATGGGTGTTCTATGAAACGACGAAACGGCAAGTTGAAATCATTGCGGGTTAAATTTTAGCTCACATTTTCGCTAGCGCATTATTACTTTCATATCTTCATGATTGCTGCCAGAGCATCTACTTTGGATTACCCCCGTCATATGTTGCAGGGGAAATCAACTCTCTCCGGCTACCGTGTGCGGAGGCGCTTTGGAAAGCTCAATCCGCCCAGGAGTGGTTCTCCGTCCTTCAGGCGTCTCCCCTCAACCAATCTTCTACATCTCTACTAACAGGCCTTGATTACGGGACCACCCTAGTTTCCTTGGTTCGCGTTGATCCGAATTTTGACCCAAATTCGTTGCGCCTCAGTCCATTTGCTCATTTTATTTTAATTCACGTCATTCTCCGCGACTTGTTTGTGAGTACTCTTGTGGCGTGGTCGTTCGCATGCTCAATCCCACAGACTACCTGTACGGAAACCATTCCTCTGGCGCTGAACGGCCCACCAAGAGACGATGAGGATGATCAAACGATGATGGCAGTGCAGTATGCGTTGCACCATTGGCTCCATAGCTGGAGAGCAAGTCGCCCTGACCGTCAATACTCGAGTGAGGAGCCCCCATTCATAGAGAATGGTAAGCGTGTAGCATATTAGGCTCGCATTTATCTGACTGATTATTCAGCATTGCCGCTTTACTGGCTTGGGCAGGTCAGGCAGTGGGCGCATCCCTCTTTCCAGCGCTGACCCCTCATCCAGGTCGCCATTTTAGCTCGCCAAGAAGGCTTGCCGCCGTTCGACTCCCCTCAAAACGCAATGGGAGAAATGCGCTTTAAAATGGTCAAAAGATGGTTGAGACGCATCCGCTCATTCCTGATCGAGGGTGATGGAGAGTCCACGTTATTTTGGGATGAGTTGATGAGGATCCAACTGCAGACGTGGCGACTCGAATATGATACCGATGGGGGCCAGGATGACCAGGACGGGTTATTGGGTTTTTTCCCTGAACTGTAACTCTGGCTTAAAATCGAGTATTCGAGCCGTACGTGTATGAATGTATCTTATCGGACACTAGCTGAGGCTGTAATTGGCGCAAAAGGCAAGGAAGCGTTTTCCCACGACTTTGTATATATTGCTCTGAGCTCATCGTTCGCGCTGCTTTGCGTCTCGCACAGCTGTGTCTTGACCACAACGGCTTCCGAGTCCTAATCTCGCCTTCGAACAAAGCTGGTTCCCTCCATGCTCCCAAGACCGGTGTCCATAGACCGCAGACATGCCTTCGCTCTCAGGCGCACACTTCTTAGTCGGTCGAGGGCCACGAACCTAGCTGTCCTTGCCCTGGCCTCTCTCACAGTCATATCATTTCTGTTCAATGTCCATTTGTACTTCTCGTCGCCAGAATCTTCAAATCCTTCTGTGAACGTGCTGGCCTCAGTTCCAGATCCTCGATCAACTTTGAACCATCTCATCGTTGTCCCTGGACATGCGATTTGGAAGGGGACGGATCCAAACTTGCGGACAAGGGTGGAAGAATGGGTCTTTCAGTCCTATCAGACGAACCAAGAGGTGTCTGCTCTCACTTGCAATTTTCTTGGTATTAAAACGTATCCTGCGTAGTCTGCCCGTCTGGAAATATTTTTCCAGCACATTTCAACTGCGTGAGTCACTACGTACATATCAGGTCACCGCGCTCAGCTGCGGGTCAGTGCCCAACTAGCACTTGAGGACGAACTTTCACTGGTCGTATTCAGCGGCGGACAAACCCAGCCCGATTCGACAACCACCGAGGGTCTGTATTAATTTGACCCGATCTCCACATATCACCTTAGACATTCGCCACTGCAGGTGAATCCTACCTCCGCCTCGCAATCAACGCCAATCTCTTCCAGACGGACTCTTTTCGTCGTGCTACCTCGGAAAACTATGCCCTCGATTCCTTTCAGAACCTACTTTTTTCTCTGATTCGATTCTATGAAGTAACTGGGTCGTATCCAGAGAAAATCACCGTCGTGGGTTACGAAATGAAGCGAGCGCGATTTGTGGAATTACATCGGACTGCCATTCGATGGCCCGAGGACCGCTTCCAATACATCGGCATAGATTTAGCCAGCGATAACTCTCAAGCGCAGCAGGGCGAGGTCCGTCGATAGCCGTTTATATTCCTCGTTTCATTCTCAACCTTTCGTCTTCGTGTAATAGCGTCAAAACGGGTATTTGCCGTATCTGTCAGACCTCTATGGCTGCCATGGTTTCCTTTTCAACAAAAGAAAACAGCGAAACTACGGTTCTCGCTACCCTGGCTACTTTTGGAGCTGCCCAGAGCTCATGCCGCTTCTCAACTGGTGTCCGCAAGTGCAGACACAGCTGTTCAGTGGAACACTACCATGGACGTCGTAGCGCTGGTAATCGCGATCGTAATACAGCTCCTGGGCGTACACAGCAGAGTACATACAATATAAATAGAAATAATACTACTCATTCATTCCCTACCGACGCGATGCGCACTTGGGTGGGTGTCATCCGGTGGGGTCAAAGGAATTGGGCTCGTTGACTCGTATAGGTTGTAAACACTTTCCCCGCTCTCGCGATGAGCCACGGCGGGAGGCGCAAACATCGTCACGGGTGTTCCCGTTTCGGTGGTGCGTATGCGAAGGGGGGCAGGCGCCATTTCGTTATCAGAAGTATACGCCTTTTCCTTTTCCTCGTAGGATTCGGCATACGTCCCAGAAGACTGGTAGTAAGAATCGGGTCCAGCTTCGATGGTGTACTCGGGCAGGGGCTGGGGCCTAGAGATATTCCACTTCGGGATCCTGAAAGAGTCGGCGGGAAGCATACGACGGGTCGTGGTGAAGAGGCTTGCAAACAAAATGATTAGTCGCTACAAGTTGAGAGCCAAGGCGGAGCCTACCAGACGTTCACCATCCCTGACATCAAGAAGACCGAATCACAGAAAATCGTGGCAGCGAAAGGAACATCTTTGCCCGCGAACGAGCTGAACCGCGCGGCAGAGATGGGCAAAATTATGACAGTGTATGCCACCTGCAGTCAATTAGTTTGGACGGTCGTTGTCAATTGGGTCATTTACCGGGTATCTGTATGCCAGGAGTCAGTGGGTAATCGGAGGTGGAAGCACCGCAACGCACAAGAGCATCTGCCTGGCAATGGCCACGGCTTGGTTTTCGAACTGTTTCCCTCTCCAGGCGACGACTCCGGTCCTGCGGAACGAAAGTCGTTTACCACTTACTACAATATTCCCGCGGAGACGCAGGAAAATCAAGGTGTAAAGCACAAAGCTGAGAAGGGCGGCGATGAACATCTGGAAACGTTAAATATATGCGCGAAGAAAGTAACATTTTTAGTAATCGACTTACGAACATATAGTCCAACCTATGTGCAAAGACTTTAGTCCATACCCTTGTGCGTATGTGAAGGAACCTACGTTATATGTGCGGTCGTGTACGGGTCCGAAATCCAGCACCAATACCCAGAGATGCCGTCTACCATGTGAGTGAGCAGGGGTATGTCTCTGAGCTTTCAAGACTGACAAAATGGCCCGTGACGTGCAGTATTCAGTGCTGCTGGCCCCGCTATCACAATGGCAGCGATGCCAGACCAGCCCGCTATTAAGGTCGCATAAAGGACGAAGCGGCCTGGTTTAACCTCTAAAAACAAGAGGCAAAAAGTGTGAATCGCTATGACGAGCGTCCAGAACGCCGTTGCCACATCCGCGGTCTGTTTCAAGACGCCTGGTGTTTAGCACGGTCAGGTCTGCTACATACACGCGACACAGAAAAGACAAGTACCTTGAAAGGTACAGGCATGTCCAACTACCACAGACATATCATGAATCCATCTCGCGTTCATAATCGAGCCGATGGCCTGAATGAAGTCGCTCAACAAAAGGGAAATAAAGTATGCCGCGACCTAAATGGTCTCGTAAGCGCCAAAGTGAGAAGAAATCATGGAAGAACAAACATGGGTGCGAATGAAAAGGTGTTTATCAATGGATGAGCGAGTATTAAATGCCGAAAGCTGAGGGGAGGACGCGTAAAATGAGTAGTGACTCCGGGGAATATAAAGTCCCGCACCGCCATTGCTAAGAGCAAACCGACGACTGCAATGAGTGAGAAGCAAGAGATCACGACGAGGACCTACTAGAAATTTAGTGGAGTCTCAGTACACGAGCTGCTGACTCACCGTAATCCCTTGAACCTCCCGAGACGTATAGACCACACTCAAAACATAATCTGAGCCGTCGGGGAGCACAGCTTCCGACATTGGCGAACTTGAAAAAAGGGGGTAAAGGGTATAGAGCAACGACGCTGGTGTTTGAATGAAAAAGAGAGGGCCGGCCTCGAGAAAGGTGGAAGTGAAGAAGAAGAAACAAGATAACTTGTGTACGGGGACATGATACATCACTGTGATCCGTTGATTATGCCTCTAGCTGGCGCGTCACCGCCTCCAGGCAGCATTGGCTTCGTGGTATCTATGGGGATTTGACAGAAATCATCAGCCCTTTATTCTACGGCCGGCCCTCCTTTACCTTAACGACAGCACGGCGTTGAATAGCACACGGAGAGGCAACCAACTTGATGTTCGGCTGCAATACGTAATGACAGCGGATCATGCCGATCTCGGAAATTAACGGGCCGAGAATTCCGGGGGCTTCCTTCGACTACATATGTCGGAACCGCGCCAACTGAGCTGTCTCGGAGTACATAAGTACAACAAGTACGTACGTTGGTTCACCTCGATTATCGGCAACATATTTTTGGAACTTTATCCCGCACTCGCCAGCTTCCGTTGAAGACAATTGATGTTCTCCAAGTGTTCTCCCGCCCCGAAAGATCTGCAGCTCTACAAAGCAGCTACAACGCTCGGGCGGATCGGCATCTCACGTCGCGATGTGAAGTGGTACCTCGAGAAGCCGCAGACTTCCTGCGACGTGTATGCATGCTGTTTTATTCACAGTGACTGGTAGTGACTGGTATCATGTTCATCCGATATTGTCGTGCCACGGTGCCCTTCTCGCGGCGGCATATACGATTTGTTTTGCTGTATACGACCTGCTGGAGCCAACGTCAGTTGAGAACTCATGGCAAGGAGGGACTGTTAAAAATGGCAGCGATAAAGGACATCCGTAGTGTACGCGTAGACTTCACATGTACCTATTGTTTCAATTTGGGCAATCCTCTTCGAAAAAAAATGTGGGATCGAGTCATGGATGAAAGCATTTCCTCGAGGAGATCGAAATCTGGGGTTTTACCGGAACGGTTAGCGAGGACGACGCTCTACAGAAGAACTCGAATGAATATATATATATTCAAGAATTTTTGGAATGCCGCAGGCTTCGAGCATTTCGAGAATAATCTTCCAATTCGTACACACGAGGCATTCCCTCCACCCGTACCGTCCGTTCAATCCGGACCTGGACGTCCACATCTTCAAGTGTCGCTGGTTGGCTCTCTAATGAATCGAAGTCAAAGTCAGGAACCGTCAAGTCGAGGCCCCTGCCGCTCTTCGACCCGAATTGCGACCGAATGGCACGACTGACGTCGCGTGCCGACGCAAAATGCTGTTTAAATGATAATACAATCAAGTTAGCAGACAGCTAAGAAACAACTGCGGAAATGACCTGTGTTATTGTCACGGCCGCGCCTATAGATTCGTTTCGTCGCTCGACTGATGCCTCTGCTCTCGGGTTAGCTCGGAACCTGGCAGCAGGAATGCAAAAATCACCATGTAGATGTATTATCAGACGTTGACTCATGATCCATGTCACTGTATATGCGATAGTTGCCCTGAAAAATAGGTTAGCTTGAGGGACGGCGGGAAATGGCAATGAAATATACGTGGCAGTCTACAGTGGGGGAGAAATCCGCTGTCAAAGGTAGCGTGAAACATATAAACTCAACTCACCTGTATTGCATCCGGGAGCGGAGCTGTTCGGTGGACTCCCAAATTCACGAAGTTGACCAGAGCTAGCGCCACAAAATACCACACGCCATCGACGAGCATCCTAATCAAACGGATCGTAACAAGAAATGATGAATAATTTCGCCAACTCACATCTTCGTTACCCTCGCCATCCTGTGATCGTTAGCAAAATGTCGAATGGATGCCTTGAAGAGACTGACATGGAGTCACTCGACGGGTTCAGCCTCAAGAGGAACGCGACGCAGATTACAGTCGTGATGAAGTCGTAAATTACCGAGATGCAATAGTGCACCCACGCTCCCAAGAAACTGCTACTTGGGCTGTAGCTGCCACAACTGGGACACTCTCAGAGCGGGAATAAGACAACGAAAATAAGAACCGACTTTCGAGTCTAGGAGGGGAGCTTAGTAGCTGATCACAGGGGAAGGGAGGGGAGGCGGACTTACACCGTTCGCGTCATAGACCACTTTGAAGGACAGGCTTTCGATGAGAAGACATGGCTTGTACGATGGAACAACATCACTGACTGTCTCTGCGATACAGAGTTGTAACCCATTCAAGCTACGTCGGAGGGGTAAGTAAATAAATAATGAGACACCAGGCGTGGGCTTACAGCACAAGCACATATATAGATAGCGATTAAAGCGCCGCCGACTGACGGAGATTTGCGGGACAGATTATATGCTCTGGTAGTAAGGTGGGTTTCGAACGCGAGCGAAGCACTAATCCCAATTACCTGATCCCTAAAAATATCCGAATATCAGTAGGATCCGGCTGCAGGAGGGTGGGTAGACTCGCCCAGTATTAGTTGAGAAACCATAGTTTGTATAACTACATGAAAAGGTCAGACTACGTCGATTGCCAGTGGATCCGTAAAGACCTTTAAATGAAGAAGGAATAATAAAAAATCTTTCACATGCTGCTTGGCTGAAATCACTGTAGAAAAAGCCAATACTCGAAAGGACCAGAACGAGGATACTGCATGTAGAATGTTATCTCTTCGTTCACTCCACCCTAATAGCCCACTAGCCTGGTATATCTGTTCAAAATTAAATGAGACACCCCGAATGAGCAGCGCAACAAGTACCGAATAAGACAAAAGAGCACGAAAGACAGCCTGAATGTAGTCGTAAGTCAGGATTGTGCTGTCACACAAGCGAAAAAACCAAGAATGAAACCCACGTTAAATGGCGCATTCTCCACTGCTCTCTTACAATCCGAAATTCGTAAGGGAGTGTCAAAAAATAGCTAATGGGTGGCAAATTAGCGGTTTAGGGGGCGGCGTCGAAAGAGTGTCAACGAAACTCATAGACCGCGACGGCCAAGGACGCCACACGGATGTATGCAGC
Organism: Mycena maculata; assembly: GCA_029448575.1. NCBI lineage: Eukaryota > Fungi > Basidiomycota > Agaricomycetes > Agaricales > Mycenaceae > Mycena > Mycena maculata. Next base: position 31,128 of record JARJLG010000311.1, read on the forward strand.
ACTGTCGTAGCTCCCTGTCCCGGCGCCGCCAGTGGACATATCGTCGTAGTAGGAGGATGGTCAGGATGCCCGACAGGAGCGGTCGTTGCGGCCCAGAACTGACAACCGTGTGAGAGGCGAGGGTGGGTTCCTCCTGCTCTTATAGGCTATATTGACTAGCATTTGACAAGAGAAATCAGGAAAGTGTCTGGAGATGTGCGTGGAAGACTGATAGAGCATCACGAGGCCAAAGGCAAATAGAAAGTGACGGGACACACAGTCACGCAAAGCCGAATGACAGTGATGGAAGCACTCCAGGAACCATGCATTGAGAAGAAGCGCGGGATCGAAGAGTTCATCGGATCAATGATCAGCGCTTCGACACTCAAAACGCAACTCCTTGGAAAGAGAACATCGGCCAAAAATAACGCCTCGACATTATCTGCTGTTTGTACGGTAGTGTAGGACACGGAATATTATAAACATCTCCAATTGGAGTGTGCTCTATGTATTAACGAACTGGATGAACTAGATGAGGGTGTGGAGCAAAAACCAAGGGGGGTGGGCTTACAGGACGACGCCGTCAAGTGTAGCTGGAGGATGCTCGCCCAAGTCGATCGCCTACGGTTGCGCTCGCTCTCAGTTGCATTGATCGGGCTCACATTCTGATCAGATAGCCCGAGGTCGATTGCCATTCTCATCGCCATTTGACAGTACGTCCGGAGGCCTGCAACTGATTAGAATGTTCACCAGACATATACCAGTCGTATCAACTTACCAGGGATGCGATTATTCTTGTATTCGGACCACGACAACAGCATTACTCCATGCAAAGTGTCCATTGAGGGAATATGAGCAACGGATGCTAATATGTTCTAACACCGTCCATAAGTCTACAGCCACGCGGTGCGGTGCGAGAGGGTTAACCTTTGCATTGTCCCCATATGTCTCGGCTACGTTATGTAGGCCGCGAACTGTAAGTTCAGAGAGAGTGGAATATCTGCTTTGCTGTTGGTTTGCCGGCCACAGCAAAATACGGTCAACGTACCTAGTAGCCATAGCGGCGATGCAATTAGCCAGGAGAGGGGACAAAACCTGATCCCAAAAATCTCTCGAGACTTCGTCGTAAGTTACAAAGGGGAATTCTGCGCCCAGTTGCTCGAAGAAAAGCTGAATAAAGTGTGCCATGTATGTTGGGTGGGGAAATTGCGGACGCTCCGGGTCGAACAAATGAACTGGTCTAGTGCCATGGCTAGTGGGACTGCTATGAGAGAGCTGGAAGGGAGGAGAAGCGAGACAATACCCTATCGGGTCGTTCCGAGAGGGACGGAGGGCCGACGAACCACTACGTCTGAAGGGGATGAGGAATCATATCAAGGCCGCTCCGCTCATAAACACGCACCTGTCTATAGAACGGCGGGATTCGGGAGGATACGAGAGGTAGCGGGGGTCGCCCTCTGGTACGACGACGCCAGTGGGCTTGGGTGAGTTTGTGGAGGAACGAGGATTCGAATGAGAAGGACTGGAGGAACTGGAATTTGAGTAATTGTCGAACGAAGGAGATCTACAGGATGGATCGGGTTCCTCGCTTGGAGATAATTGGTTTTGACGCACCTGGCTTCATCCCCATAGGGCGATCCGGCGTTTGGGCCAGCAATTGCGCGACTTCGCTCGGCGAAGTAGCGTTCACGGTCTCGGAAACGACAAGGGATCTTTGCCGCCTTGCAGGCCTCACACTTTGCCTCTGGTGTGGGCTGAAGACATTTAATTTTCTTTAGACGGCTGGGACGCGTCAGAAAAACAAGAAGCAAGAGCACTGAAGCACGGACCAATTGTCGCAAGACGTGACGAGACGTGGGCGTTTCTTGTGGCCCTGGGCATGCTGGGGGGATTCGATGATGAACTGGAAGGAGTCGTCCATTGAGAAAGTAAAAGAGACCGAAACCTAATTTGGCTCCCTTATATACATCAGCTCTTTCAACAAAGAGTGCGACAGTCACGGCCTGTAACAAAATGCATATTTATTCCTCCACCGTTTGTTTCATCTCGGCGGCGGAGGCGATCCCATCACCCATTCCAGCCCTTGCCAACCACCCCCCCGCTGGCACCAGATTCGGATCTCTTACAGTACTTGCACAGCTTCGACGCCTACATCCACCGTCCAGAGTCTCCGCTGAAACATGCCCGCTTAGCCCATTGTTGTCAGAGAGCGTGGGTTCTTACGTTACACAAACCATCAGCACATGTCCCAACGACTCGTGAAGCGACTCAAGTCCTCCGTCGGCCTCAAGCCACTCTATTTTGTGGTTTCTAGACTAATACACAGCACATCGTCGAATAGCCCGACCCTTTCCGTTCCGTCTGACACGGTCTGCTACATCCATCGTGCGGGATGCGCTCTGATAGCCATAAGTACCGCATATACCTGATGCCAGATGTGATTGCTGACAGAACAATCGTATGCATAAACTTATTAATATATATCTCTCTCAGGGAAATCACACCGATTGTGGAAATAAAATACCAAAAAACTCGGTCCCCCGCTGCGCTTGCCATCAGATCACTTCGGTCTCCTAGAAAACGTGGGAATGGCGGCACCACGAGCTGACAGCGACTGCCTTGGCTAGCCGTCTTGCCAAGCACGCGCGACCTCTATCGACTCCCGCGTCGGTGGGGAAACAGACCCGTTTCCCTCAGGTGCGTGACCGCGTTCGCCGGAGGACCAGCGCAATTTTGAGGATCGTATACTTCGGAGTTCTTCGGCATCATCGTCTGCATCGGCGGAAAAAAGTGACCGCGACTGATAGGTTGATACATCATCGTCCTACCCATTCAAGTCAGCGGGATGACAAGGGGTGCATATGTCATGTATGAAGGCCCACCCCGTCGAATTCATCACTACCGCGGGTCAAGCGCACAGTTTCATCGAGCTCAACATGGCTCGAGGTACGTCCATCAACGGGACCAGTCAGGTCCTGTTCAATCGAGATTGGGTTGCCACGAGTGTCCAGGGGAACAGCGGTCTCCAAAGATTTTCGATATTTGTGGTACGTAAACAGCGCGATACCTGAATAGACAATCCAGATATTAGGAGGCAGCGGAGCGGAAGAAGATCAGATTTCAAACCGCAAACAGTGATTGCAACACCGATGATGTTCAGGGGGGTCAAGTTGTCTCCAAATACCGCGGCTGAGATGCTAATCGTTGAGACTTCCTTTGCAATGCCGGCGATTGACATGGGTACCATGCCTGCACGCTGAATAATGCTTCACAAAATTCTTAGACTTTCCAAGAAAAATACAGAATAAACTCACTAGAACTCGCTCATGACCATGCAGAATGCGACCACGCCTGGCATTGTCAGGAAGAAAAGGGTTTGGAAAGCCTTTACGCCAACAAAGTGGCTTCTGAACATTGCCGACCAATCGTCTAGGATGAAGCTAATTATCGCAAGAGTAACACCCATCACAGGCGCGAGCCAATAAATTGTCGCGGCGGGGTCGTTCATGCCCATTTTCTTGTTCTTCAGCAACAGTTGGGTTAAAGCCCAGCGGAAGCCGCCAAGAGCGCTTGCAGAGATCACAAGAAAGAATCCGCCTAATATAAAATGCGTTTCGGTGGCGACCATGAGTAGAACCCCGGAGAATATCAGGGAGATGACAGCAACGAGTCGTATTGAAAACTTTTCGAGCCGAAACAAAAAGGCGAAGAAAAGGACGAAAATCAGGGACGAGGACTTGCACATTGCTGAATGATGCAACTCAGGATTGTCAAGAAGGTGAAATTAGGCCGACGTACTGAAAAAAGAGAGCGAGATTGTTTTCAGCGACAGATTGGAAAGGCCGATGTCTAGACCGGTAGCAACCGCAGTAGGAACAGCTTTCTTTCTAGATCGAAACATTTCGTTAGTGTACTGAATATCAACGGGCTAGTACGGGAAATTTAGCCGTCTAGGGAAACATAACAATGTCATGAAGCGCCGCCGAATGCATGCGACAATGTATCCCCAGCCGGAACGCAAAGATGCGAAACCGTGGGTTTGTTGAAAAAAAATAGTGAGGCATTACAGCAGCATTATTAGCTCGGTGCCTCGACTAAGGGTCCCGAGATACCCAGAGCGTTCCACATAGCCCCTCGGCATGAAAATAGAGGCTCAAGCGCTCACCCATAGTCCGCAAGCGTCGGGTCGTGTGCTGGTCGAAATCGTTTCGGCCAAACAAAGCGCAGCAAGGCAGCCAAGCCGAACTGCACAAAGAAGTGCATCGTCGTCACGAACAGAGGAGACGGGAATCTAAAGTACTTTTCCGAGAACATCCAACTGTTGTATAGGGAGAGCACCGTGGAGAAGAGGAACCTGAATAGCAATGAGAGAGGAACATGGCTGGAACAGTTTGCGGGCGTACCACGACGCGATGAACAAGGCGTTGACGATGGCGTTTCGCCACCAAAGACGCTTCTTCTCCGCAAGGGTGGCCAGATGCACCGTCTCTGCGCCGGAAAGCGTTCCGTCTGCATCGTCCGTGAAAGGTGGAAGAGAGCGGCCAGCTAACGACTCGTCCAGCGAATAATCCTCGATGTCATCCAAGTGCGTTCTTGCCATGTGAGAAGGCCCAAAGGACTCTCGAAATCAAAAAAGCGATGCATTGGTCACGTGAGGATGGAAATTATTGTCAATTTTGAATTTGAACAGTGGGTGACTTCCCGTAAGGTAGATTTATCCCCCCAGAATATTTCGGGGCGATGCCGGGGCAGCTGTCAGGACCCCATCATTGGATCACCCACAAATGAACCAATTTTATTCTGAATCGCCCCAATAGATTAAATTTCTGGAGGGGGGGTAGCTACCCCCCCTCCAGAATCTGTGTTTCCTGAATATAAAAGACACGAACGACGCGAATATCTGTCGTATTGATGTCATCACTGGCACCCTCAAACAGGCTCGGAAATTCCGCAGGAATATATTTATCTTACGGGAAGTCACCCAGTAATAGTATTTCAGCAATAGCACTTGTGCAGCACATTAGCAGCCTCAAGACGGGTCTAGAAATGCCCAGGAAACAATGCAAATGATCACATTTTCGCCTTCTCAATAATACGTCTGACATTACGGTACAGCGGGTGTTGTGGTACTCTCCGCCATACCTGGTGGACTGGTCGTATTGGGCCCAGTCGTGCCATTATTCCTGTTCGTTCGCCAAAAATCAAACTGTTTTTGATTGAGAAGGTCACGGAATTCATCTTGTCGCATGTCCGCTCGAAATTGCGCGTGTTGGAGAAGCTCAAGATGATGTAGAGCATGTGGATAGCTGAATGAAATGAGACCAGCACACACTAACGGACAGACACCAACTGGATGAAGCGCGCATAGTCCTTCTCCTTGAAATAAAGCAGATATTCCAGGAAATTGATGAATGCAGGTTGGTCGAGGATATTTTGCTGAGCGAGAGAATGTAAATAATATGGATTCGCCAGAGCTTGCACGAATTCGAGTTCGAGCTCGAATCTGGCGCGGTTAATCGCCTTGGGATCCGATTCTGAACAATTAGAGAGGTGAATCGAGAATGATTATGAGCACAAACCCGAAACCGAGTCCATGGTCGTTGAGGTCTCAAGTTGGTGCTATTTGGTTTTGATGCTTTTGGGCAAACGCCCCGAGCGAGCACGTGCCCCTTCGCGTCACAAAAAAGCAACTTCTCGAGTCCTTTATTTATCTACACACACTGCGCTGCGAACGACCACCATGTCTGAAGATTCTAATAACGGTTGGCAACTGACCGAATCCGACCCTGGTGTTTTCACGTACATTTCCCACTTCTTAACTGGTTCTTGCTTCAACCATTCTTTCCCAGAGAATTGCTGAAAACTCTTGGAGTCCCTTTGATAGTCGATGATCTATATTCTCTCGATCCAGAGTCCCTTGCGGTGCTCCAGCCTCTCCACGCCCTCATATTCTTGTTCAAATGGATCCCAACCTCTGGCGATATCACTTCCCCCACCACAGGAGAATATGACCGCGACTTCGCCGGTTTCTTTGCACACCAGGTATGTGGTAGTCTTTGAAGCCGACTCTATCTTCCAATATCTTCGTTCACACCTCCAAAAAAGACCGTGAATAATATATGTGGATCTTTAGGTAAAAATCCGCTTCAGAGATGCTACGGTAAATAATGCATGCGAATCTAGCTGTCCTGAATGCTTTAGGAAACATTCCTTCATTAACTACTGGACCCCAACTCGCCGAGCTCACCAACTTTACGACGGGGATGGACCCGCAGACGCGCGGCATGGTCATCACGAGCGCGGATTGGCTCAGGGAGGCACACAACTCCCTTTCTCCCCCGAGTGCCATTTCTCTCGACGGTCTTGGTCTTCCCAAAACGTCCGAAGATGCCTACCATTTCATTGTCTACTTGCCCACGATGGGATCCTTGTACGAGTTGGATGGCCTAAAAGAGTTTCCCGTCAGACACGGATCGTACGAAGAAACAGGCGAGGGCTGGATTAAGAAGGCCCGGTGTGTACTCGTCGTGCTCATGATGTTCCCTTTTTAAAGCCAAATATGCGTCAGGGAAACCATTGAAGCACGTATAGCGACATATCCGGCCGGTGCAGTAGGGCCATTTTTTCTATCGCCATCCTATGTGCTTAGAATTCGGAGTTGGAATTTAGTCTTCTCGCGCTTCGCGATGATCCTTTACCATTGCTTGAATCTCAATTGAGCACACTTCAAGCGTCAGGCCAGCACTCCGAGGCTGCGGAGATTGTTGTCAAAATCTCCAATGAAAACTCGAAACGTGAACGTTGGGCGGTGCGTTCTGTCGTATACTGCACCCCACAAAAACATCCTGACTTAGTTTTAGTTTGAGAATAGTCTCCGGAGGCACAATCACGTCGGGTTGGTGCATGCACTTGCTGTTGCCCTGGCAAAAGCCGGGAAACTGGAGAGCGCTAAAGAATCGGCCAAAAAGGTGATGAAGGAGAGAATTGAAGCACGGAAAGCAGCGGGCGCGGACATGCCGGATGATTAGTTCACAATCCTCTTAACTGTCTAGTAGGGTCGCTGACCGAGGCAATGTGCCATGTTGACTGAACGCCTGAAGAGAGCCAAAATAACCTCGGTCCCATGCGAGTCGCCTCCGCTTAGCGGAGTACGCCCGGAATACGACTGTCGGAAGATTACTTCACATATTTCTACTGTCGCTGACGAATTCTCCCTGACCCAACGCCTGGAAAAAAAAAAGTTAAAATAACTTTGGCTGAATCACTACGCTTGTCAATGCGCCTGCCACCCTCAAGAGTCATAGTTCGATGGGTCTAATTAGATCCCATCAATTCCGGAGCTTCGGTCTCATTTCTGGTGATGTCCGCCGGCTCCCTCCGGCACTCCTTCAATCGCCGATGGCAAGGCAAGCCGATATCTGTAGGAGGCACGGCTTCCATTCGGGAAACAACTATAGCATCCAAGGAGCAGTAAAAATGTGGCTAAGAGGTTTAAATGTGTACGAATGAATGAAATTGGAGTGACTGAAGCAGTTTAAGAGACCTCAGTTGTCGCGTAGAAAATTTGAGAATTGCAGTGCGAAGAAAAAAGGTAACAGCGCACCAAAGAGCGAGTACAGGTGCAGATCAAGTGTAAATGTTAGTTCAAATGTTCTTTTGAGTTGCTGTGGCTTCTGATTAATAAATGGGATTGTAGTCTTCTTGTGCCGAAACTCCTTGTCTTCGGCATCTAAGTAATCGGCACAGCGTGCGGAGCTGAACCTCCGCCACAGGAAGGCGAAGAAATCTCAATCAGTGCAAATAAAATGCTCAAAGACAGACTTTCATGTTTTAATCCTGCGTGGGGAGGCTCTCATTTATATTTAACCATGGGCAGGGACTTTCAGATTAGCGGCCTGCTACGATTTCTCGACCCGAGGTGATGTAAGCCACGGGATGGCAAAATAAACCAAAAAAAAATGAATAATAATATTGTACGCGGAAGGGAAGCTGAGCCTTCCAGACTATATCATAGAAGGGTCTTCCAGAGGTCTTCGATGAATGAAAACCTTACAAAAGCAGTAAAAATCAGAGAAAAAGAGAAGACAAGAAGAAATATTAGACGGACCTAGCGAGCAGTCAATGGGGAGAAGGAGAGAAGAGGTGAGACTCTCCTAACTCCTCCTCGCACCATTTTGTGCTCGCTGGTCGCCTGAGACATACGCGGATCGCGGATCCGGACAAATCCACTCGCGCGGGGCGGTACGCTGCAAATGCCGTGGGCCGCACTGCAGGAAATACGGCAGCCTCCCCACTGAAAGCCCAATGTGTAGGACACCGGCATGGGGAGGGTGCGAGGTCCTCGCGCAGACCAACATGCGCGCCCGTTAGACTTGAGTAAACAATTTTAAACCCGACTAACTGGCTTGCGTTGAGGGACACGTGGTGTAGCGAGGACGCAGTCGCGTCGCCGGGTGCGGCCGGCGACGGACTCTGGATGAAATTCGACCGTGGACCGCTATAAGGCTATAAAGGTTTTTTTTTTTTTTTTGGAATGAGGCAGAGGAATGATGGATCAGACACGGTCGAAAGAGGAATTATGGTTCGCGCTGTGCAGAAGCGGAGGATGGAATACGCCGCTCAGGGCTATCGAAGGCAGCGCGGCCGTAGATGAGCCCTTGGAGCAGGATGGGATTTTTTCGAATGTAAATCTGGAATGTGTTGGAGGCCCAACGCGCGACTGCGTCCTCGCTACACCACGTGTCCCTCAACGCAAGCCAGTTAGTCGGGTTTAAAATTGTTTACTCAAGTCTAACGGGCGCGCATGTTGGTCTGCGCGAGGACCTCGCACCCTCCCCATGCCGGTGTCCTACACATTGGGCTTTCAGTGGGGAGGCTGCCGTATTTCCTGCAGTGCGGCCCACAGCATTTGCAGTGTACCGCCCCGCGCGAGTGGATTTTTCCGGATCCGCGATCCGTGTATGTCTCAGGCGACCAGCGAGCACAAAATGGTGCGAGGAGGAGTTAGGAGAGTCTCACCTCTTCTCTCCTTCTCCCAATTGACTGCTCGCTAGGTCCGTCTAATATTTCTTCTTGTCTTCTCTTTTTCTCTGATTTTTACTGCTCGCTAGCCTTCGCATTTTGCTATAACCTGAATCTACTCTGCTTCGGCCTCATATATTCCATCCATATCTACCGAGTGAGTATCTATGTCAGGAGATGGCCCCGGACCTTCTACGCCGAATGTCCCCCCCGGACTCAACCTGGACACCCGGGTTATCGAAGAATGTTCAGCGCCGGTTCAACAATTCCGAGACAGAAAATTCGACAAAACCATCGCAGTCGCGCGAATCATGGGGGCCATCCCCACCGCTTTCGTGGAAGGCGGACCAGGCCAGCAAGCAGCTCGTTCTTACATCGGCATGCTCGACCAGATTGAGAAGGAACTCGTTGCCGCTGCCTCTCGCGGAAATAGGGGCGGACACCATTCCCGCTCTCCTTCTCCGGATGGAGGAGGTGGACGGCGCTCCCGCTCCCGCTCTCCTTCTCCGAATGGACGGGGTGATCGACGTGCCCGCTCCCCTGACCGAGGAAGGCGCCCGGGAATTCGGGAACGTTCCCGCTCTGTCTCTCCGGCTGACGAATCCGGCTCCAAACGTCAACGCGTCAACGACTCCTTGCTTCCTTGGGTCATCGAGGGCTTCATCATCGAGCCTACTCTCTCGCCTGAGCTCGCCAAAACGCGCCGCATGCTTCTCGAGTTCGCAAAGGACCCAAAGTACGTACTTGGAACCATCCGGAACTCCACCAACCACGTCGCTTTCCCTGACTCCGAATGGCTTGCCATCATCAAAGGAGATGCCGTCGACCTTAACAAGGTCATCACAAACCAGTTCTCCGTATCCCATGAACGACACCGCACTGAGGCTATCGGAGACGGCGTCCAAATCCTCTTTGGTTCCTCAACACCTACCAAAAACTGTTAGCACCCATGCCGACTGGCTCACAGCTTGGTCCAAGGCGGCTGACGCCACCACCTTTGTCTTCCCCCATCGTCGGCTTGAGCTCGAAGCATACAGGCGGTACATCACTGACCTTTTCGTCAGCTCCGCCGAACACGTCCACGAGCGTGTCATCCTCCTTGATCGAAAGCTTTGCAACGAAGTCGCCGGACGCCGCGATCTCTTGCTCAGCGACTGCGGACAATTTAGTCACTGGGAGCGTTCTTTCCTCAACGACAATGGCGCAGCTTACCTCGAGTCCAAGCTGAAAACGAAAGAGGTCAGCAAGGGAGTCAGTGCAGGAAGCAGTGGAGAGAAGAAGAAATCCGAGCCTTGCAGGTGTTTCAACGACGAGCGCTGTCCTTCCAATAAATCCACCTGCCGCTTCGCTCATATCTGCTCACGGTGTAGGCGTAACCATCCCGTCTCGAAATGCGACCGGCCGTCTGCCGTTTCTGATACCTTCGGAGCCGCTTGAGCCTCGCGCTAAGCGGCCGAGATATCTCAGGGATTTCATCTGGTCTGGTTTTGAGGACGATTTTAGCCCGACAGCAGTTTCTACTGAGTTTGACCCACCTTTGCCTCGTCCCCCGCTTTCCGAATACACTCCAATGGCGATGAAAACTTTGACAGAAAATCAGCATCTCTTCAAACTCGTCACGCCCATCAACATCGACGTGTTCGAGTCGTTGCTTACCTGTCATCCCAACCAACCTTTCGTGCACTCCGTGATCACAGGCCTCCGTGAGGGTTTCTGGCCGTGGGCCGATACCCACGCGGGGGTCTATCCGGATGTGTACAACGTGTCGGACTGCCCGCTGAAGACGGAGAAAGAGCGGCAGTTCGTGAGAGATCAGCGGGATGCCGAAATTGCCCTGGGAAGATTCTCACCGGCTTTCGGACCTGATCTTCTTCCAGGCATGTACAGTGAACCTATCCACGCCGTCCCCAAACCACAGTCAGAGAAACTTCAGCTCGTCGTCAACCACAAATTCGGTGAATTCAGTCTAAACTCGATGATCCCGCGCGACGCCATCGCCGGATCGCGTCTTGATACATTAAAAAACCTCGGGGATCGAATTCTCAATTTACGACGGATTCACGGCCCTGGGGCCCGGCTGGTGGTCTGACGTCTCTCAGGCTTACCGACGCCTCCCCATGCACATCTTATGGCAGCTGAAGCAGATCGTTACCATCGACGGCGAGCGGCACGTTGACCGCTGCAACAATTTTGGCAATCGCGGTGCTGCCCGTATCTGGACGTCCTTTATGGGCCTTGTCTCGTGGATAGCCAACAATCGCGACATCCAGAGCATGGTTTACATTGACGACACTTTCTCTGCTGAGCTCGCTGACCACATCAGTTATTATGAGCCGTACGACATCTTCATGCCAACACCCCAAGCGGAAACACTCCGTCTATGGGATCACATCGGCCTGCCACATGAGCGCCCAAAGCAGATCTCAGGTCCCACCCTCACCGTTATCGGTTTCGATGTCGACCCCAACACCATGACCTTCACGATGCCTGAACTCAAGCGCGCCGAGCTTCTAGCTGCCATGCGAGAGTTCTGTGCTGTCCCGAAGGGTGGTCGGCGCCACTCGCTGCGCAACTATTGGCAACTTGCGGGGTGGATTAACTGGTCATTTAATGTCTACCCTTTGCTGAAGCCTGGTCTTTCTCATGTTTATGAGAAAACCAAAGGTAAAACAAATCCCGATGCAGGGATATTCGTCAACCGCGGCGTCATTGACGATCTATCTTGGTTCTCACGCCATCTCAGCAACTCGACGGGTGTGCACCTCATCGAGTCGCTGGAGTGGGAACCGAGCGATGCTGATGTTGTCGCGTTTTGTGACGCGTCGCTGAAGGGTCTCGGGATCTATTTCCCCGAGCTCGGCCTGGGTTATCAATCCTCACCCCCTTCCGCAGCCCTCAAATTCACAGAGTCACCTGCTGCCACCGAGCATGAAAAGTCCGGGTTTCCCATTTTCTATCTCGAGGCGTTCTGTGTCTGCTGGTGCCTCCATCAGATCGCGTTTCTCGTCCGTGAGAATGGTAATGTGCGTGTCCGGAAAATCACCATCTAGACAGACAACAGCAACACGTTCGACATCTTCAATTCGTTGCACGCTAAACCTTTCTACAACGAGATCCTCAAATCCGCAGTTGACGTTCTCATCGCCAATGATTTCCAGCTTCGTGTTCTTCTTCTTCCCAGCAAGAAGAACGTAGTCGCCGACGCGCTGTCACGCTGGTAGGTCGATGATGCTACGGAGTATCATCCAGGTCTGCTCATCGACTCCTCGACGCTGCTACCCCCAAATCCCCTTTACACCCCCTCGAGAGACGCTGGGGGCGGACGAGATTTGATGCAGGTGTCTGCTGGGTCCCGGCAACCCGCGAGGGAGCCGTGGACCATTGACCGCTTGAAGCACGAGCGGTCAATTGCACTTGGTTTCGCTATAGACCCGTCCACCGCATCTACCTACACATCCGCTACAAACTCATACATTACTTTCTGCAGAATGCACGATTTCCCCATTGAACCAACGCCCGAAACCTTGAGTTTCTTTACCGTCTACATGTGCCACCATATCAAACCCGACTCTGTCGACTCGTACCTTTCCGGTATCTGCAACCAGCTCGAGGATTATTTCCCTGACGTTCGCAAAAACAGAAACTCACGCCTTGTCTCAAAAACTCTCGCTGGCTGCAAACGTATGCGTGGTACAGCTACCAAGCGTAAGCAGCCGCTATCTACCCACAACCTCATCACTGTCGTCAAGTGGCTCCTCGATCGTGTCACTCGTGGGGTCGCTACACATGACGATTTCCTCTTTACCAGCCAACTTTTGACGGGGTTCTACGCGTTGCTGCGCTTAGGCGAGCTCACGTACCCAGATAAAGTTGAGCTGCGCAACCCACGCAAAGTTTCCCAACGCCTCTCGGTAGAATGGCGGGAAACAGGGTACGGGTATTTTTTACCTGGTCATAAAGCTGACGCTTTCTTCGAGGGCAATACCCTGATGATAGAGAAACTTAACGGCCTTGCGGACCCCCACAAACGTTTCTGCGACTACATCCGATCCCGCGACAAGCTCTTCCCGTACCATCCCCAGCTTTGGCTTCGCGAGAATGGCACTGTTCCTACTCGCTCATGGTTCATAAACCGTTTGCACAAGTTCTTTCCTAACTCAATAGCTGGCCAGTCCATGCGCGCTGGCGGAGCGACTCGGTTAGCCGAATCCGGCGCTATGCCCCATGTCATTCAAGCCGCCGGCCGTTGGGCCTCCAACACATTCCAGATTTACATTCGAAAAAATCCCATCCTGCTCCAAGGGCTCATCTACGGCCGCGCTGCCTTCGATAGCCCTGAGCGGCGTATTCCATCCTCCGCTTCTGCACAGCGCGAACCATAATTCCTCTTTCGACCGTGTCTGATCCATCATTCCTCTGCCTCATTCCAAAAAAAAAAAAAAAACCTTTATAGCCTTATAGCGGTCCACGGTCGAATTTCATCCAGAGTCCGTCGCCGGCCGCACCCGGCGACGCGACTGCGTCCTCGCTACACCACGTGTCCCTCAACGCAAGCCAGTTAGTCGGGTTTAAAATTGTTTACTCAAGTCTAACGGGCGCGCATGTTGGTCTGCGCGAGGACCTCGCACCCTCCCCATGCCGGTGTCCTACACATTGGGCTTTCAGTGGGGAGGCTGCCGTATTTCCTGCAGTGCGGCCCACGGCATTTGCAGCGTACCGCCCCGCGCGAGTGGATTTTTCCGGATCCGCGATCCGCGTATGTCTCAGGCGACCAGCGAGCACAAAATGGTGCGAGGAGGAGTTAGGAGAGTCTCACCTCTTCTCTCCTTCTCCCAATTGACTGCTCGCTAGGTCCGTCTAATATTTCTTCTTGTCTTCTCTTTTTCTCTGATTTTTACTGCTCGCTAGCCTTCGCATTTTGCTACCCACCGTCCTCTCCCTTGTGCACTATTTCATCAACACGCTACTAGTTTATCTACGTACTTGGATGTATTTAGCGGTCCACGGTCGAATTTCATCCAGAGTCCGTCGCCGGCCGCACCCGGCGACGCGACTGCGTCCTTGCTACACCACGTGTCCCTCAACGCAAGCCAGTTAGACCAAAAAAAAATGAATAATAATATTGTACGCGGAAGGGAAGCTGAGCCTTCCAGACTATATCATAGAAGGGTCTTCCAGAGGTCTTCGATGAATGAAAACCTTACAAACATAGTTTAGATGTGTTGGTGAAGCCTCCGGAGAGCGGCGGCGAAAGTTACATAAATTTCCTTCCGGGGAAATCTAATTAGACCAATCGAACGGTTCCTCCTTGGTTCCTCCCACCCTCATCCAATAATTCACCGGTAATTTGGCAACTGAAACAGCGCCTGTTCTGCCAAGGCTTTGAAATAACCACCTATGAGACATCCGTCCAGCCCTAGCGCCCATGTAGGGCGCTGAGACCGCGCGTGGCTGTCATCGTACAAGGGCTCCCCCAAAACGTATTCAATTAAAGATGAAGGGCACTACGCTACCAGTACACCCCATATCTAGACATTATATTCTGATTGAATTTTGTTCATCAGCGTCGTCAGCCTGCTTGTTAATGGGGCCGCCGAGGATAGCGCGCTCGGGATGCCGCTGGCGATATCTGGGTTAGAGGCCCGGCCGGTATCCTGAACAATGGGAAGTGGAGAGGGGGGTGCCTTCGGCTTCGGCTTGAGATTAGATGACCGAGCGAGTCCCTTCAAGTCTTGTTGCCGTGGTGGCCGGAACGCGTCGCGTATGCGCGCAAGGGATGCACGTGGATCCGCGGATGGGAGGCGAGAGAGACGTGGTACCGGCACTCTCTTTACTTTCCCGCTCCGCAGCTTCGGGGGCTCGTCGGTGGGGATGGGAATGACCAGATCTGGGGAGTCGTTCGGCAGTGAATTCACCGATGGTTGAGCAATCGAAAAGGCTGGTGAGCCTACGAGAGACGCCCATCGCGCTGCATAGACGCGGGGAAGCGGCGCGATGTACCGCGGGCTCGGCGGCACGATCTTGTCGTCCATCTCCACAAAGCCCTCTTCTTGCCTGGACAATTCTTCTTTGGAAAAGAAAGCAGCATTTCCTCGTCGATACCAGAGCAATATAACAAGGATCCCACAGACGGCCAACCCGCCAACGACGGCAGCGGAGATGGCAATGATTTTGGAAGTATCGAATTTTAATGAACGTGAAAGCTGAAACACGGCGGAATAATTAGGACCGCCTCTCCTCGTTGATGGTGCACGCACTAAAGCTTCGGAATGTGTATAACCCCCGATAGATGGTCTGTCAACAGATCTTCTGGTAGTGTGGGACGCATCGGTGGTGCAACTCCTACAAAGTTCGTGAGTAACCCGGCGCACCCCGGGCGTCCCGATACATACTCTAAAAAGGAGTGTGTGGTAAGCCCGTGACACCCCGCGATAAAGAGCGTAGAAGCGAGCAACAGCCGAGAAGAAAAAATGCCCATGTTGGCGCCCGGCCAAGACAAGGGTATAAGTGGGTCAAACAAAAAAAGAGAACCAGAGACCGAGTCATCACACAACAGATATAAAGGAATGCCGCCGCCACCCCGCTGCACATCATTCTCCAGGCAGATTCGGTCGAGGAACCCCGGAATAGTGACGCACGTCGCACTCGGCAACACCAACGTCGACCGGGAGACCGCATACGGCGGGCATCGTGACGTGGACGATGAGAACACGGTAGTGAAGTTGTGAAACACCGCAGAGACCGGAGTGTGGCACGGGGACTGCTGCCAGGGGTGTCCGCAGTATATACGAACTACAATTCGTGTCCAGGGCTTGATTGCCGGAGAGAAAGAAATATGTCAAATCAGGAGATCAAGAAGTCGGCGGATCCGGATCATTGCAGAAATGCTTGTAGACGCCGAAGGCGAAGGCTGGCGAAGGAGATAGATAATCATATCATATTCCCATGGATCAGAGGTGAGACGTCCTACGGCATATCTTGGCGCTTGTGGTATATGTCAAAGACCGGGGGTGTGTTCGCAACCCTCAGGTTCTTTGAGACTTTCTCTGCACCCTCAAAGACCCGCAGGAGGTTCGCGCCGGCCAGGCCCGCGAGCTCGTGCTTGTTCCAGCCACGGGTGTACAGCTCGGCGAACTAGAAGGATATCAATCAAAGGAAATACGATAACTTAGAAGACCAACGAGAGCAGGGTACTTGGAGACATCCTCGAGGCCAATCGGGGTGCTGTCAATACCTGGAGCATTGTTAGCTACTGCTCAATTCCCTTAGAAACATATGAACCATCATAATCGCTTCCAAGACCAACACTGAAGAATCGTCAATTTCTGCGGCGAGACCCGACAGAGAGATAAAGGCATACTGGTTCTTTCCTGCTACTTTGGCAATGTGCTCGACATGGTCGGCGACCGTGTAAACCGTGGCATTCCCGGGGTCCGCGACGAAGAACGGCGCAAAATTAACCTGCAAAGTTGAGACGCGGCTCGTGGCTGGAAGACCGAGATTCGCACCATCACCACAGCGTCCGTCTGTCCCTCCCCTGTGCCGATGAGGGCGAGAATGTCATCGGGCACGTTCCGAGGGACGTCGTGCACCGCTCTGGCGGAGGAATGCGACCAAATGACCGGCGCCTTCGAGTATTTAAGCGCCTGCGTAGCAGTCGCATCCTAAACATTATCAATCAGATCACTCAATTCGACGCCAGGAAGGATGAAGACCCACAGATGTATGCGACAGATCGACCAGGACACTAATTGGGGGTAAGCAATAAATACAGACAGCGGTGGGCATGCATACCCAAGGCGGTTCATCTCGTCGATGAGCCGCAGGCCGATCGCACTATTTGGTGTAAATAATTAATCAGAGCGGCGTCGGGAGGACTTGGATGTACCTCAGTCCACCGTGAAGGGGGATCATTCCCGGCGCCATGCCACACGAATCCGCAAACGCGTTGTGGCAGGTGTGCGTCAATGTCACGTAGCGTACACCGAGTGAATGATATTGGCGGAGTACTGCGATAGAGTTACCCAGCTGGTGGCCGCTGTGACTGCTTGAGAAATGACACCGAACCGCGGGTGGGAACACGTACCCTTCGACGCCCAGCAAGCTGTAGTTGCAAATGATATCAAGAGACAAACTAAAATGCAAACAAGTATCGATGAACCTAGCGATTTTGCCTTTGCCGATAGCATCTTTAATATCTTCCGATCCCAAAGCGACCTGGAATACCTATTTACGAAGATGAATATGCGGGAATTTCAAGAATGGCCAGGGCTTGCATCGGGGTATTTATCAATAGTAAGCCGCGCGACGTCTATTTGCTCCAGAGTATCACTGTTATCCTTATTTAAAATGGTTTCGGGCATCTTGGGAGGAAAAATAACCGACCGGACACGCCAGGTGGAAGTAAGGAAATCTTCCCCCTCTTGTTCGTGCTTTGCGCAACCGACGTAGACAGACCTGGGGGAACTCAGCCAGGAGGGTGAAAGGGACACGACGAGCGTACCAAAAGAATCCACCGACTTTGCCCTGTCTCAAACGCGGAATGTCGACATGGCCGACAAATTCCTTCGACAGATCCACCGATGACACGTTGTTCGCGAAAGCGGAGCGCAGGAGTATGGGTAGGTCTGACCGCACAGAGTCAGAGACAACAAGGGGAAGAATCCCACTATTTCAGACCAATATGACCATCCTGGATGAAATAGTCAGACTAGATTCCGGGACGAACCAAGGACCGCACGCACGATCACAGGCGCATTGTCGAGGACTAGCAGGGCTGCGCGCATCGGATCCTTCGGGAGCCGGCCTATGTTCGCTACCAAACTCAGGCACTTGGACTGCGGCCAAAAGGGGGCGCACTCACCCACGAGCGGCGCGAGCGCATCCGGCAGCAGCTGTGGAAAGCCCAGGAGGAACACCAGGCTCACCGCGAACACGGTTGTGAGGACAGTCCAGACGGCTGCCCGTGTTTTTGGTATTTTCTCCGCACGTGTTGCAGCCGGCTGAGGCAGGAGCGGGGAAGACTCGTCTGCAGCGCCATCGGCAGTGATGCGCTGGGTCGAAAGGTAAGTCTTGCCGAGGCCTAGGATCATCTGGTTAAGAGCTTCGCGGTTTGGCGGTTCGCTGCGTTGCTGACCCTCTGGGCTGGGAGCCCTTGAGCCCTGGGATGGTGGCGAACTCATAAAGTATGGCGATAGCAAGAACGCGCCATTTGTAAGCTCGATAAACAGCGTGATCGCAGCAGATATGATCGCTTAAATCAACGCTGAGAATTCATTTGCACAAGGTTATACCGAAGCAAGCTGCGCCACACGTTATGGCGAGGTCAAAAATTCAATTCAATTGGGAATACCCAGTCCAAGCGTGTATTTGCTGGCCAACAAAGGTAATTCCGTCAGGCACACAACTAATCCCATGGGCCACCTCGGGGGAAATCTTCGATCCCCAAGGGCCACTGACTGACTTTGGATGCCCAGCGTACCCACAGAAAGAAACTCATATCATATTCCCGTACGCTGTACTGACACTCACTTACGGCAACGGTAACGGTAAATCACGGCGAATTTGTGATAGACGTCGAACGCGGGGGGCGTGTGCGCGGCCCGCAGCTCCCGCGCCACCTGCTCCGCGCCCTCGAAGACGCGCAGGAGGTTCGCGCCCGCAAGGCCTGCGAGCTCGTGCTTGTCCCAGCCGCGCGTGTATAGCTCTGCAAACTGGAGAGCACTATTACTATTACATCGGGAAGAAGAGCGAGGGCAGAGGGACGTACGAGATTGGGGTACTTGGACACGTCCTCGAGACCGACCGGGGTGCTTGAGATACCTAGATACGGTTGAAATCATGGATTTACGTCGGGGGACATACGTACCATCGAAGTCGCTCCCGATGCCAACGCTGGAGATGCTCCTCAATCGAAAGCGCAGAGCCGATGCGTTAAACGCACTGTTTCTTCCCTGCCACCCTCGCAATATGCTCCACATGGTCCGCAACAGCAGACACCGTAGCGTTTCCCGGCGCCGCCACGAAGGTTGGCTCGAAATTAACCTGCATAAACACCCTCATTGCAATGCCTCAACGGTAGACGGCGAAGCGCACCATCACGACGCCATCAGTCTGCCCCTTCCCCGTCCCGACGAGCGCGAGGATGTCGTCGGGCACGTTCCGAGCGACGTCGTGCACCGCTCGGGCGGAGGAATGCGACCAAATGACGGGCGCCTTGGAGAGCTGCAGCGCCTGCGTCGCGGTCGCGTCCGAAACGTGCGAGAGGTCCACCAGAACGCCGAGGCTGTTCATCTCGTCGATGAGCCGTAGGCCTAGCGCACTATTGGGTCTAAGCAATAAATAAAGACGAGGGTGGGCAGGCGTACCTGAGCCCGCCGTGGAGGGGCGGCAGCGGCTGCATGAAGCTGCCCGAGTCCGCGAATGCGTTGTGGCAGAGGTGCGTGAGTGAGACGTAGCGTACGCCGAGCGCGTGGTACTGACGCAGCACCGCGAGCGAGTTGCCTAGCTGGTGCCCCCCTGCGGCAGCTTCAGATGCGCCGGAAAAAAAGTGCGACGGGAGGCGTGCCCTTCGACGCCCAAAAGGCTGTTTCACAATTATATTGGGGGGGAAAAATGAGGAGATATAAGTACCAACCTAGCTATTTTGCCTCTCCTGATCGCGTGTTTGATATCCTCCGATCCGAGAGCCAGCTGGAATACCTGCGGGAAGGTCGGTATGGGTACGGACACCGAGAACAACAAGAAGCTACGTCGGGGTACTTATGAATGATAAGCTGTGCGACGTCGATTTGCTCCAACGCATCCCTGTATCCGCCCTATTTAAACCCACTTGAAGCACCTGTAATGGCGTAGGACGAACCGGACACGCCAGGTGGAGGTAAGGAAATCGTCCCCCTCCTCCTTGGGATCCGCGCAAGGGGCGAGGACGGACCAGAAGACCCCACTAACCTTGCCTGCCCGCAACCGCGGGATGTCCACGTGCCCGACGAACTCCTGCGAGAGGTCCACCGCGGACACGTTGTTCGAGTACAAGTAGCGCAGGAGTATGGGCAGGTCTGACCGGAATTCTGAGAAACAATACAATTGGTTGTGCGCATTACTGCAGGCCTATATGCCGGTCCTGGAGACAAGAGTCAGTGTAAATTGGCCAAATTACGTGAATTGCACGGACAATCACAGGTGCGTTCTCGAGGATTTGCAGCGCTGCGCGCATGGGATCCTTTGGCGTCCTGTATTTCATCCGTGTCGCCTGATTGAGACACATAAAAGGGCAAACCTACCTATAGACGCATCCGGCAACAGTTGAGGAAAGCACAGCAGGACCACTAGACTAACAGTGACCACGGTCGTCAAAACAGCCCAAACGGCTGCCCTTGTCTTTCCAACGCGGTTATTCTCTACGCTCGCTGCGGGTGGGGGCAGGAGGGCGGAGGTCTCCTCGGCGGGACGAGACGAAGGTGGTAATTCCATTGAAAGAATACTTCGTTACTAAAACACCAAATCAATGCGGTTCCGCACTTCTGTCTTCCACGCTTGGCCTCGCTTGGCGTTCTCTGATCGCAGCACGGGCGCTTAAACCACATTCTTCATCCAGCACATTTTACATTGATACAATCGAACGTCACCTAGATGTTACAAGCGGTCTGATATACTTGATTAATTGTGCAGCCCAAACGGCATCCGGGATGAGCGAACTAGAGAAACAACATTCATCGCAGGCCTACGGGCAAAATGACGGACGTACTCCTTTCCTTGAGCACGCTGAAGAAGCGCTCGAGCATCTCGTACGAGGGCTCGGACACGATGTCGTCCATCCACTCGATGGACTCTTCGCCGAGCGCGCGCGCCTCGTGCGCGGTGAGGCTCGCTGACGTCGCCTGGAACGCGGTCCACTTCTTGCCGAGCGCAGCGACGGCGCATAGCGGCTGGTCACCGGGGCAGTACGGCGCGGCGTGCTCAAAATGCGATGCGGAGAGCGCTTCCGCCGCCGCCCGTGTGTGGGGGTTGTCGAACCCGCGCGGTGCGCTGACCTGCAGGAGCACAACGGGGTGGTCCCGGTCGAGGACGGCGAAGGTGACATCCCCCGCGCCATCGCGGTCTTCGAGGTACGGGATCGGCCACTGGTGCGTGATGCTGTAGCCCTCACGCTCGGGGAACCAGTGCAGCAAGATGAGCTCCCAGAGGTCGTAGAATTGGTACGGGGACGAGGCGTGCTCGTCGTTGAGGCAGGCGGCCATTTGGAGAAGAACTTCGGGGTAGAGCCCCGCTGGTACGCAAGGAGAGTCGAGCTCGCCGAGGACATCTCCCCGGCAGTCCCGAACTGCAAAATTACCAGTGAAGCTGCGCACTTTTGATGCGAAAATCAAATGAAACCTATGTACCTATGTGAAGTATCCTGCTGAGATGAATGAGAACGGGAGCGAAGAGGTAATTGTAGGTATGACTTACGGGACCCCACTCTGGGGTACTGGGGAAGACGTATCGGCGAGAATGTGCATGGTGGATGGTGGAAAGAAACAAGCGCCTTCGGGTCACACTGCTGTTGTTGCCGTGACATACTTAGCACTGCGGGTGCTATCTGGTCCGTGCGCATTCGCCCACTGCGTCGCGTCGGGGAGGGGGGCAGGAGTCGGGGGCGGTGACATGAATTACTGGTGTAGCATTGCCATGAATATTTCTTTGCAAAGGTATCGGATACCGGACCGGAGGCCGGTCACATGATGCGTTCCTCATCGCTATCGCAATCCCGTCTTTACAGTATTTCTTTCTAGTTAATTATCTCCTCTCGTCGCCCAATGGCCAAGAAAACGAGAGTCATCCTCGTTGGGATCGGGTTGGTTCGCCCTGTACCACTGGTCTTGCTCCCTAACAAATCGCAGAGGGGCTACATGCTCCGGAAAGACGACCCTCGCAAAGCATCTCAAACGCATCCTCCCCAATAGTGTTATCATCCACCAAGATGTGTGTGTGTGCAGAGGTAGCATTGCACACCTCTGATCTCTCTCGGTCCTCCAGGACTTTACCCCCGTCAGTCTCGCGTGCTGGTCCCTTGGTCTGCAGCTGACGACCGTTGCAGCCGCAAGAACAGGTGCCAATGCACCCTGTGCACAACGTACAGGACTGGGACGCGGCGCCGGGCGCCATCGTATGGCCGCGGATGATCAGCTTCCTGCGCGAGGTCAAGGCGACAGGCCAGATCCCGGCGGGCCACCGCAGCCACGACCACCTGAACGAGCAGAAAGACGTTCCCATCCCGGTGGAGGTGCGCGACCGGTGGGTGACCGTCTTCGAAGGCCTGGCGGCAAGGCGGGCGGCGGAGGGCAGCGAGGACATTGTGTGGGGGCTCGTGGACGGGTTCCTGATGTACTGGAGCCCCGAGGTAATCGAGCAGCTCGACGTACGGATATACCTGCGCGTCCAGCACGACGTGCTGCGCCAGCGCCGCCACGAGCGGCACGGGTACCACACCGCAGGTAAGAGACGGCGTGAAATGCGGACTACCAACCCTGACGTTTTTCCTGTGCCGCCAACTCCACCTCTGCATCCCGCTTCCGCTTCCGCTCTGGAGTGCAATCCGATCCAGAGGGGACCCTATGGCGTGATCCGCCGATGTACTGGGAGCAGATCGTGTACCCGGCATTCATCGACGCGCACCGGGACGTGTTTGAGAACGGGGACGTGGAGAACGGTGCACCGACGGGCAAGGTGGCGGGACTTGTGCTGCTGGAGAGCCTGTCGATGACAATGGGAGACGCAGTAAATCGGAGCTGTGAGGTGATTTCGGCGTTTATTGGATAGAATAGAATGTGTCTACAGTCTAGAGGCCTAGAATATTTACGGACCGGGTGAATAACACATGAAAATTGACGAGAATTGATGGGTCGTATAAGAACGGTCGGATTTTCACCTGCTTCTACATTTCTCTCCTCTACACCACCATGTCTGTCATTGTCGTTGGTGGCGGTCTCGCCGGTCTCTCTGCTGCCCACACTCTCCTCGAGCGTGGCGCAAATGTCCTCTTGCTCGACAAGCAAGGGTACGCGTATCTTGCTGGCATGTTCTGGAGCTTGTGCTAATCCCTAGCTCCAGTTTCATGGGCGGAAACTCAACCAAGGCAACCTCTGGCATCAACGGAGCCGGCACACAGACCCAGCAAGAGGCGGGCATCCCCGATAACGCCAAAATCTTCTTCGAAGACACCAAGAAATCGGCAAGTACACGGTTTGTGTTATGATTATTGGTTGGCTTATACATTCTTCAAAGGCCCGCGACCTCGCCCGCGACGACCTCATCCGTGTCCTCACCGGTCGCTCCGGTGACGCCGTCAACTGGCTCCAGGACAAGTTCGGTCTCGACCTCTCCAAGGTCTCCCGGCTCGGTGGCCACTCGCACCCGCGTACCCACCGTGGAGATGCCCAGTTCCCCGGAATGGTACACACCGTCTCCGCTCTATCCCCGCACGCCACTAATCCCTACCCCGCAGGTCATCACCTATGCCCAGATGGAGCGCCTCGAGGACCTCGCCGTGAGTGACCCCGAGCGCGTCAAGATCGTCAAGAAGGCGCGCGTCACCAAGATCGTCAAGGACGACTCGGGCGCCGTCACTGGCGTTGAATACCTCCACAATGGCAAGACCATCACTGTGTACGGGCCCGTCATCCTCGCAACTGGCGGGTACGCCGCCGACTTTACCGAGGACTCGCTGCTCAAGAAGTACCGCCCTGAGCTGTGGGACCTCCCCACGACCAACGGCGACCACTGCACGGGCGACGGGCAGAAGCTCGCGATGGCCGTCGGCGGGCACGGGATCGACCTCGAGAAGGTGCAGGTGCACCCGACCGGCCTCGTCGACCCCAAGGAGCCCGACGCCAAAGTCAAGTTCCTCGCCGCTGAGGCGCTCCGCGGTGTCGGTGGGCTCCTCCTCGACAACACCGGTTCCCGCTTCGTCGATGAGCTGCAGCACCGTGATTACGTCACTGGCAAGATGTGGGAGAACAAGAAGGTTCGTCGGTTTTCCATGTAGGTTTCCATTTGCTGACGCATTGGGCAGTACCCGATCCGTCTCGTGCTCAATGGCGCCGCGTCCAAGGAGATTGAATGGCATTGCAAGCACTACTGTGGTCGTGGGCTGATGAAGCGCTTCGAGAGCGGCGACGCGCTGGCCAAGGAAATGGGCCTCAAGCCCGAGGTGCTCAAGAAGACCTTCGAGGACTACAACGTCGTCGTGCGCTCGAAGAAGGACCCCTTTGGCAAGAAGGTGATTTTTATTTCTCGTATTTATTCACCCCGCTGACGCACCGGCCTTAGTTCTTCTCTGGCGAGTGGAAGTATGACGACGTGTTCAACGTTGCGATCATGACGCCTGTGCTGCACTACACGATGGGCGGGCTGGAGATCGACCCCGAGTCGCGCGTGATCGACACCAAGGGCAAGCCGATCCCGGGGCTATTTGCGTCGGGCGAGGTTGCGGGTGGCGTGCACGGCGCGAACCGCCTCGGCGGGTCGTCGTTGCTGGGGTGCGTAGTGTTTGGGCGTGTGTCGGGCGACTCGGCGGCCGCGTACCTGCTGCAGCAGTCGAGCGCAACGATCGCCAAGGCGGGCGGGCGGCTGGGCGCCATCTCGTCGCAGCTTGGTGCGCCCAAGGCTGAGGCTGCACCGGCGAAGAAGGAGGAGGCGGCCGCGCCCGGGGGGAAGAAGCAGTACACGCTCGCGGACGTGGCGAAGCACACGACCAAGGAGGATGTGTGGGTCGTGGTCAACGGGGAGGTGCTCGATGTGACCAACGTACGTTGCCTCTTGTCCTACTGCACACATATTGACGCACGCTTGCAGTTCTTGCCGGACCACCCCGGAGGAGAGAAGGCGATCATGCTGTACGCGGGGCGGGACGCGACGGAGGAGTTCAACATGCTGCACGACCCGAAGGTGATTCCGCGGTATGCGGCGGACGCGGTGATTGGCACGCTGAAGAAGTAGGTCGGGCAGGCGTAGAGCATTAAAACGCCCGTGATTCTGCGGCACTATTTATCCTATCGTCGGTGTTATTGTACTATTGAATGAGAGTGAGAGTGAGAAGACGTGCGGAGGCATTTTATGCGTGGACTAATGAAATGTTTTCAGTCTTGCGGTTTTAAAGGCTACATTTACCTACTTACATAGATGCATTTAACGCATATGCTAAGAGGACGAAATGACGGAGACATACATTCGATTATTTAATTCAACAGGTATCTATAATACAGGGTGGGTTGTTGGTACAATGCTGCGGCTAGATGATTCATGTATGTTTGTCGAGCTTTTTCTGCACGTCACCCACAGCCTTGGACCCCTCCTGCGCCGCGCGCGCCTTGCCCGCCTCCAGCGTCTCCTTGGCCTCCGCGAACTTCTCCTTGCCTTCGGCCTTGCCCCAGCCGAGCCACGAAAACCACCCGGCCTTGGCCTCGTCCTTCTTCTCCTCCGCCGTCTCGCGCGCGTCGCGGTAGAGCGACTCGGTCGAGCTGCGCGCGGACGCAAGGCCCTGCTGGGCGGAACCTTTGGCCGAGTTGTACACGCCCGTCGCGTCTGCGGCGACCTGGTGTGCCCGTTCATCGGCGCCCGCGACTACGCGGTCGCGGATGTCCTTTGCGTCCTTCAGACTCCCGCTCACGGTGCCGCGCGCGGCGGCGAGGCGGTCTTGGCCCGCTGCCTACATTCCGCATGTTAATTGGATTCTGTTAAGAAATTAAGAGAAATGGGCCGACCACGACATTGTCTTTTGCGTCCTTGATGCCGCGAGCGGCGAGCCCCTCCTCGGCGTTGGCTTTATGCTTTAGTTCATCGACGCGCTCGGGGTTGCTGGTGTAGAAGTAGTATGCGCCGCCAGCTGCGAGGGCGGCACCGATGAGGTATAGGGTGCTGTTGCCGGCGCTCTTCTTCTCTGCGGCTGGTGGGGGCGGTGGTGGGGCAGCTTGGGCATATGCGCGGGTGCGAATGGCGGTTAGACGGGGTGCTAGAGGGCGGGCTCTGGATGCGAGGTGGAGGATTGTCATTGTGGTGGTTCAGGAGAAGCCTGGAAATTAACTGGATAATACGTCATTGATCACTTATTTAGCCTGATTTATTTGCAACTATTTGCAACGTCGACAGAAAGGAGTTATGTTCAACTTGGCAACTTAATCATTCAGTGGCCAGTGATTGCAATATTCTCTCTGTTTTGTTTCCGTGGTCGATCCACAATTCGTGGCGTTTATATCGAACAATCTAGACAGCCAAGAGAGGACACGTGGGACGAAGCTGATCGTGATGTACGGCGGGACTAGAATCAGCTTGAGATGGTTAAAAAATCAGTGATGAACTGATTTCACAAGGGAGCGAGCCACCAGACAGCAATATTATCCTGTTCTTGTCCTGCGGAGATAGTCTCCACCCGCGAGCGGCAAAATGTCTTGGAATGAAATTCTGATGAATTGAGAAATTACTGAATCAATCATCAAAATCTTTATTCTCTTTCCTCTTGACCACCACAAGCATGACCGTTGACATCGACCCACTCACCCTGGCCATGGCCCCGCCGCCCGGCGAGTCTCCCCAGGATCGGGAGACCCGTCTCCAGAACGAGCGGGAAGCAAAGAAACGCTCAGATCTCATCGACCAGGAGCTCAGTCGCCAGCGAGCACAAGACAAAAAGTCCCTCAAGCCCGTAAAGATCCTTCTACTTGGCCAGAGCGAATCAGGTCCGTTGTACAAGCCCGTCCATCCCCGTCCACTCACATATCCGTTTGGCAGGCAAATCCACGACATTGAAGAGTAAGCGGCTCGCCTATCACCCTGTCTCGCGTCTAACTTGCTCCAGACTTTCAGCTAATTAATTCGCCCAAGGTAAACTTTCTCTTTTCTCTTTCAAACACCGACTGACTCGCCGTTTTCAGGCGTTCAAAGCCGAGCGTTCGTCCTGGCGTGCCGTCGTGCACCTCAATGTCGTCCGCTCCGTGCGTCTCATCATCCACGCCCTCACCGAGGCCGAGGCCTCTGCCTCCTCTCCGACGCCCCCCGGGCCCGACGACCCCATCTACCCCGCGCTCACGCCTGAGCTCCTCACGCTCAAGATGCGGCTTCTCCCGCTGCAGCAGGTTGAGGAGGCCCTCCTCGGCAAGCTCACCCCCGGCGGGGCCTTCAAGGAGCGCCCCTCCAATGCCAACGGCACCGGCGACAGCCTCTCCCCCCTGACGAACCTCCCTGAGGACAGGCGCGAGGTCGCGGTGCACAGCGCCGCGCCGTGGAAGGGCGCGTTCAGCCGCCTGATGAACAATGTACGCACCAGCGTCGACGGGCCCGAGATCGCGGAGCCGCAGGACTCGCGCGACGCGCGCCAGCTGCTGCACGCGTGTGCAGAGGACATGGTCCGCCTGTGGAACCACCCGATTGTCAAGGAAGTGCTCAGGGTGCACCGCCTACGGCTCGAGGACATGGCGGGGTTGTGAGTGTGGGCGTGTTCATTGTTTTTGGGTACTGAGTTGTACGTGCAGCTTCCTCGACTCGATAGAGCGGGTGACGTCGCTGTCGTATGAGCCCACGGATGGTGAGCCCGCTCCCTCTTCCTTCCGGCCACTTCTGACTGAGGGACGCCCCCCCGCAGATGACATTCTCAAGGCCCGCCTAAAGACCCTCGGTGGGCGTGCAGCCAAATTTAATTTGACAAGATATCTAAATTATTTAATCAGGCGTGTCGGAGCACCACTTTAGCCTCAAAGCTGGTCCGTCGTTGCTCCCTTCTCCTTTCCGAAAACAGGGGTGTTAATGTGTTGAGGGTGCAGGCAACATGGTGCCGCAGTCGTGGATCGTGTACGATGTGGGCGGGGCGCGGTCATTGGTGCGTTTCCCTTTCCCTTTACTTCTTCCGGCGGCCGCTCTTTCGCTTTCTCTGCCGCGCCACATTTGCCATTTTCGTGCCTGCTTCTTGCCTTCCTTCCACGTTTCGGGCTTCCGTCGGGCGTCGAATAGGCATCGGTCTAGGCACTTCACTTGGCTTGCATTTAATTGCGCACGCCCGATCTTTAACTTGACTGTTGGTTGTTGACTGATGCGCTTTATCACAGCGAGGTGCGCAGAGGTTGATTCGATTCGTTTGGTCCATGCTGACTGTCAAGATTTTTCTTCTTTTTGTGATTAGCCGCATGGTGAGTGTCTCTGTCCTTCCAAACCAAGATATGGCGGGGGCGGGGCATTCTGCCTCGGACCCACACCGAATAAGTTTAACTTAATGACTCACGCACGCGCCGGTGGTTCTTTGATTTGTGGGATTATTTTGATCTTCAGTTTTTGTTGAGGTGGGGTTTGGGACTCGATGCAGTGGCTATTGTGCCTATGCATGTATGTTCTTGCGTCCGGCTTCTTCGAGTTTGTCGGGATCTCGACTTGGCCCTGCGGGGATAAGTCACCGGTGGAATGTCTCGTGATCGCGTGTGCGCTCGCTTGATGCGCCTGATGAGATTCGCCTCTACTATACACTCGACTCTTTTCGCCACGTCGCTGACCAATTCATTGCACTCCAGGGTTCCGTATTTTGATGACATGGACGCGATCATCTTCCTCGCGCCGCTGAGCTGCTTTGACCAGGTGCTCGCAGAGGACGAGACAGTGAACCGCCTTGTGAGTTTTTCTCTCTTTCGTTATTCGTTCCTTCTGCATTTACTTCCGTGATTCAATGCTGACAAATGAGGAGCGCAGGAAGATTCCATTCTCCTGTGGAAGGCGATCGTGTCGAGTCCACTGCTCAAGGAGACGAGTCTGATCCTGTTCTTGAATAAGTGTGACATCCTCAGGGTGATTTCCCTCCACCACTGTTGGGATTGCGATGCGGTGTTGACCAATCTTCCGAGCGCAGGCGAAACTCAGGTCGGGGCAACAGTTCGGCGAGTACGTGGTGTCGTACGGGGACAAGCCGAACGATTTCGAGCATACGTCGGCTTGTGCGTTTCCGTCCCTCCTTTCCGGCATTTCTTTTTAATGTGTGTGCGCCAGACATGAAGAAGAAATTCAGTAAGTGGCTTTGGGGTGATACGAGAGCACGGTGGCTGACGAGTGACCACCAGCGATGATTGCGAAGCAGCACTCGCCCGAGCCGCGTGGGTTTTATACGTACTTTACGTCTGTTACGGTGCGTATTCTTTCCTCAGTTGCCCGCGATGCTGACTCGTCGCGATTCATGCAGGACATGCAATCGACGGCGGATATTCTGGGGAGCGGTGGGGTTTCTTGTACTTGGGGTTGTCAGCGTGGATGCTGATGCATTTTCTAGTGCGGGATATGCTCGTCAGGCAAAATTTGTCGCGGAGTCGGTTGGTTTAGGAGGTGTTGTGAGTGCCGGCGCGTATCATCTGTCAGTGGGGGCCTTGACGCTGCTCTTTCAGTGCAGTCCGGTGGGCGACGTGATCTACGACGACGGCTTTTATCTGTGGACGATTTCGTGGATTATCTGTTTTTTTTTTCATTTCTCTTTCCCGTTCGCCTTTCATCTTGTTCGTCTTCATCCCCGGGCCCTGCATCCATCTATCTGCATATACGCAATATCTCTCTTAGTGTTCGTATCCTTATTCACCGGCGTACTTGACGTGTATTCATTATTGGGTGGGAGGAGAGGTTGTATGTACATAGTACTATGTAACAGTATATGTATATGCGTGACCTATATAGATCGAGGCGTTTCGGATAGGCGAGGAACGAGCTGGTCGTATTATTACTTACAACGTTTTTGAGCGTTTCGCGGGGATTCTATAGTTGGGCAAGCAAGGGGGTGCCGCGGAGGAGTGTGACGGTTATGTCAGAGACGGGTCTGGTACCGAGACTAATATTAAGACTGTGGATAATATTAAGCCCAGCGTGTTCCGGTTGAACGGACAGACGGAAACCAACCGGAAAACTCTATGTATCCAACTTGGCAGCTGGCTTAATGCTACCCGGTTAATTTGCGGATCGTCCCTTACCCTGCAGGGCCCATTTTAAAAACTGCTATGAATACCTAGCCGTGGAACGGTGCGGCCCAAATATTGAATTGGGGGCGATATGGCTCGCTTCTGTCCCTTCTGCTATGTAGAATAGGCCCACCTGGAGTTGGCGTCCCGACACCGCCCCCGGAGGAGACGAACGGAGAACCAGTCGGCGGGAGCGCGTAGCTCGGCAGTTCGTAGATCTCCGTGATGATTAGTGATGGTTGTAGGGGGATACCTGGCGTTAGCTTGAAGCGGATGCGCATCTCCGTCGGCCATGCGCGGCCATGGGGAAAGAACCCCGCATGGGCGTCGGGGTGTAGATCTCGGCGGAACATTGATGCTGCGGAATCGACAATGGGATCGGGCATGGAAGGCGCGACGGTTCTAGAGTATGTGGACACGGAGAGGGGTGATGCTCCATATGCTTACTTGTCTGTCATGGTTGTCAGCGGTCCTGGGAGTCCAAAGTAAGGACGCGGGGTGACAACTTCAAGTACATCGGGCAACCAAGTGGATGAATACATGTCTGAGCTTGACGTTCACCATGCGTGGGGAGCACAAATGATGCCTGTCTTAAATCTGAGCCCCTGAAAGATGGAGATGTCCCTGCCGTGTAGTGCAATTCGCGGCAAGTAATTAAGTCACTAATTAAGGACCACATAGATCACGTGGTCGCGTTTAGCTGTACGGTGTCTTAGGTAAGCTTTATCAAACAGCAAGACCAAACTTGAATACATGTCTTAAACCTCACAAACACTTCGGACCTCAATTGCTCTGCTTTGCTTTCGTGGAGACCGAGATTTTTCGCCGGATACTCTTGAATAATTACACTGGCGGGATCTAGCAATGTCAACCAATGTGATGGCAAACTTTGGCGTCTTGGACGAGCTTGTGCAAGTCATATATCAGGGGATGGACAAGTTCGTTATCCTCTCGTCAACGGACGACGACAATTGGAATATCCACCTCGGACTTAGTGGCCCAGAGGGGCGGTGGTGGCGTGGGAGCTGGCGTGAGGCGGACGTGCTCGCGATAGTCGGTAAATCCTCAAGCGACATCTTGCTTGAATCATTCGCCGAGAAATTGGCTTCTTCGATTGTGCACGGCGAACTCTATGTGGAGATGGAGGAGGGCGAGCGGTATAAAGTAATTTCCTCTTGTCTTTCACTTTCTTACGGCCAATGTTTCTATTTCAGTTGACGTTAGGGCCAACGTCCAAGAAACCGATGCATGTGGCGCTCTCGGAAATGAGCTGCACAGAGGCCGCGGCGTATGCCACTGACGTTTTCACTGCCGTGAGCAGTTATACTCCACATCTTGGAACCCGCCAGACTTAATTTCGCACAAAGATCGCCCTACAAGCACAATCGCGGCAATCGCGGTTAAATCTTTCCGCAGGCCCGCTCGGAATCGTAGGCGCCCCCGCCCCATTGCGTGCCCCACGTAGGTCATTATGGGCCTTGGAAGTTCCGTCCCTTAATATTTCATCCGTGACAGCGCCCGCAGCAGGCTCAAGCGGTTTGAAACCTACGACGAGCAAGGCGAAAGTTGTGGCTGATATCGGCGGCGATAAAAAACCCACCAGTAAGACAGCCACAGGATCCTCTGACTCCAAGGCACAGGAGGAAATCAAGGCGCTCAAGGCAGAGCTCGTGAAACAGCAGCAGAAGAAGAGACATGCGTCACCGGAAGAAATCGCCCCCAGTTGGTTCCTTCTCCTGTCCTCAAGATGTTTAGTTGACAATATTCGTAGAAACTGCTGCGGCGGTTGTTCCTCGGCCGCTGAAAGGCGCATCACTGGCAAATCCCAACAAAAAGGCGAGGAAATACCAAGCGATAGAATTTGAGAGTGATGAGGAATGAGATGCTGTAGGGAGATGCATGTTCCCGGGACGACGGGGAAGGATACATACGGCGGTGCTACTCGGTGATACGTAGCAAACGTGTACTTTAATTCTACGTAGATGCGGGAACGAGAGAAAATCGTATAGATCGGATTGTCACTGCCACGACGGCACATCAGCATTGACACGTCTGGTGGCGATATATATAGCCTGGTTTTTTCTGCACCGTCAACATGGCTTCCCCCAACGCTCCTTCTTTGTCTGCTGGGCAGCCAAATGAACTACTCTACGAAATCCTCGCTGTCGTTCAGCAAAACGTTGGCTCTCATCCTACTCACCCGAAATACGCGATCTGACTTACTCTCTAGTCCCTGGACCTCGCCGCGGTCCGCAATGAATGCGAACAGTTGCGGCAGGCCAATGCCTTCCTTGAGATTAAATTAAAAGAAGGTTTCCAGGTGCATCACCCGTATTCTGCAATGCATTAGTCTAATGGCTTGCTCAGAACCAGAACCAGAATAGCAGAAGTGTAACCCCTGGCTTTATGACCCCCCAAGCGCCGTCTAGCCCACAGCTCCGTGCATCAAAGTCGCCCTTTCTCACCAACGCGATTCCCCCCATTGCTCAATCCCAGTCTTACCATCCATCGCCTCTTGGCGGTAGTGCCCTTGCCTCGTTCCCGTTCGGACAGACGCGCGATATCCCAGGTTTCTATGCGGTAATCCCCGCTGGAGGTGCGGGCACTCGTCTCTGGCCATTATCGCGTGAAGAATATCCCAAGTTCCTTCTCGATCTCACTCTCAAGGGCCGCACACTCATCCAGGCGACTTGGGATCGTCTCCTTCCCCTTAGCTCCGCGACGCGCACGACCATCGTAGCAGGCCCTGCCCATGTCGGTGTTATCCAGCGCCAGCTCCCTGACCTCGTTGCCGAAAACCTTTTCTGCGAACCTGGCCCCAAGGATTCCATGGCTGCCATCGGTCTCGCTGCAGCAGTCCTCGCCAAACGCGACCCTGATGCCATCATCGGGTCTTTCGCAGCGGACCACATGATTTCTGGCGACGACGCGTTTTTGTCTGCTGTCGCAGAGGCTGTCGAGGTCGCCCGCAATGACTATCTCGTCACCATCGGTATTGCTCCTTCTCACCCTTCCACAGGCTTCGGTTATGTGCGTTTGGGCGAGAAGCTTGACATCAAGCAAGCCCCCAATGCCCGCCTCGTGTCCAGTTTCAAAGAAAAGCCCGACGCCCGAACCGCTGCTGCATATATTGCAACCGGAACGTACCGATGGAATGCCGGAATGTTCGTCAGCAAGGCTACCTTCCTTATGGAATTGCTCAAAGAATACAACCTTGGATTGTATACTGCATTGATGAAGATTGCGGACGTGTGGGACGATGAACCGAAGAGAAAGTCGGTGCTGGAGGAAGCTTGGCCCCGTCTGGAGAAGATCCCCATTGATAACGCCATCGCTGAGCCTGCAGCTTTAACGGGACGAGTCGCAGTTATCCCGGCTACGTTCGGTACGGTGCACACCCCTTCAGCGTGACAATACTGACGTTGAATGCAGGTTGGGATGATGTCGGTGATTTCTCGTCCCTCGCGGATCTTCTGCCCGCCGAGCTTAACCAGCCCCGTATCCTCGGTGACAGCAATCTTGGTAGGTTTCGAAGAATAGTTTATGGCACTTGCTCACTGCCGTTTGAATAGTCATCACAGAGCAAGTCGCCGGCGGTATCGTCGTGCCGCAGTCCGGACGGCTCATCACCTGCTTGGGAGTTGACGATCTTGTCATTGTCGACATGCCCGACACTTTGCTCGTCACAACTCGTGCTCGTTCCCAAGAAGTCAAGCGTTTGGTGAAGAAAACGGGTGACGCTGGGTGGCACGATCTCCTCAAGAGGCATCCACACCAGATGACCATTACCGAGTGATTAATTGGTGGCTTGGGAAGGGCAAGTCAGTGAAGCTTTTTCACCAGATTCCCGCAAGATTTTGATACCCTGCGTCGGACTTTGCATGCAAATTAAACAATACGCCGGTTATTTTATTTCCCCTGAGATCCTCGTCGTAAACTGGAACGTATTTTATCTTATATGGACCATAAACGTGTAATACAATACTACGACACGACCCTTTGCAACCACTCGCGTCATTGTGCGGTAAGATTTGTGAAAGAATAATTCGTCTTGACTTTATTCGATCTGCCCCGTATCGATGGGGTCAACGTTCACAAGCTCAATATATTCTATAGCCAGGACAGGAATCCGAGGAACCCGATTCGTATGATGAGGATTGAACAGACGGAGTCCGGCCCGGGCGCCCAGTATGGGACTCGTCTCTATCACGCCTTCAATTGCCATGTCCGCGTCATTCCTCGCTGCTACTTCGGCTCACACCACCTTGACGGATTTCAGGCGTGCATGTGTACATTGTACAAGAATATAAATGGCGACCAACCTAGAAGACTCCTCCCGCTCCAACTACCATGCCATTGAACAGAATGGTGCGGTAACTGAACACGCCGCGGCCGACGACCCGCAAGTTCCTGGCCTTCACCGTGGACTCTCGGCGCGCCAAATTCAAATGATCGCAATATCTGGGACAATAGGTCAGCGCTAGCGCTTCAGCTCTTGCCCTGCAAATTGCGAACCTACTTACTGTAATATATCAGGAACTGGTCTTTTCCTTGGTTAATCAGCTAACTTAACTTTTTTGACGGGCTTTCTCAACGATCCCGATGTAGGCACCGGTAAATCCCTTGCCCAAGGTGGTCCCGCGAGCATGCTCATATGCTATGGACTCGTTGGATTCATCGTCTATGTAACTTTGCTATTGCTCGGCGAAATGGCTACGCAGTACCCCATCGCAGGTAACTAGAATAACTTTTGAGTTTTTCGGTAACTGATGCATCAGCAGGTTCCTTCAACGCCTACACAGCGCGCTTCTTTTCACCGTCATATGCCTTTGCATTGTCATGGAATTACTGGTTCAATGATGCAGTTTCCGTTGCCTCTGATTTGACCGCTGCCCAACTGGTGCTTCAGTTCTGGACGCCATCCCATACATGGGTGGTTAGCCTAGTATTTTGGGTTTTTCTCGTCGGCGTGAATGCTACGCATGTCAAAGCGTACGGAGAACTCGGTACGGGATGCCGTGGATGTATTTGAATCTTCCTAAATCTCCTTCAGAATATTGGTTATCATCCCTCAAAGTCGTTACCATCTTGATATTCATAGTCCTCGGTGTTCTCGTCAATGTTGGCCTAAACGAGGAACACAGGTTCATCGGACTGAGTAATTGGCGCATACCAGGAGCTCTTTTCGTCGGCGGTTTCGGAGGATTCGCTCGAGTCTTCGTTACCGCCAGTTTTGCGTGTATGCCGTCTCTGAAAATTTATCCGATCGATTTGAGTGACGCACATAAACAGATGGTGGTACGGAGAGCCTTGGAATCACTGCAGGTGAAACCAAAAATCCTTCGAAAAATATGCCGAGAGTGGTGAAATTTGTTTTTTGGCGGTATGGGTCCTCTTTTTCTAGCTCATTGAACCTCATTCTAAGCTTTGCCCCCAAGGATACTACTATTCTATGTACTCAGTATTCTGCTCATCGGATTGAATGGTGTGCAGTCTTGCCAAATAAACCCATACGGCGAATGTTTACTTTTTCTTCAGTCCCATGGGATTATCCGAATTTGTCTAACAGGAGTACAACGACATCGCCTTTCACCATCGTATTCAAGGAAGCTGGTTCCAGTAGGTACTGAATTCCAGCTCTTTCGGTGGCTAACTCTCTTCTCAGCATTTGCTGCATCCTTTATGAATACGGTTATCCTCACATCTGTGCTTTCTGCGGGCAATCATGCTCTATTTGCAGGCACGCGAGTGCTTTATGGCAAGCGGCCCCTTGTCAGCCAAGCTGTAGTCTGATTAACACATATCCAGGTCTATCCGTAGCCACACCACCACAGGCACCTGCCCTCTTCGCCTGGACGACGTCGCGCGGCGTCCCTCTCCCTGCCCTGCTTCTGACGAGCAGTGTCAGTGCGCTTTGTTTCGGGACTAGTTTCATTGGCAGTGGCGAGGTACAAATCTCATGAGTATATGTTAAACATCACTGAATTATTTTACGAAGCTTTGGGGCTGGCTCCAAAATATCGTCGGCGTGTCGAACCAGGTTCGTTGCGATCCCATAAGAGTTCTCGAGAGTTCATCTATGGTCCAGATTGCATGGCTTTCCATTGGGCTGGCCAGCTGGCGATTCCGGAAAGCCTGGATACGTCAGGGACGGACCTTGGATGACCTCAAATTCCACACCCGCTGGACCTCGCCATATGGACCACCATTTGTGGTAAATGGCGTAGCGACCACGGCCAATGCGGCGAATTGATTGTATCTCTGTTAGATTGTCACCGTCGCGGCCCTTATTATCGGTGAGCGATCCTCCATGGATCCGGAGATCCTTACTTAATTTGAGTAGTGCAAGGATGGTCTTCTGTTCTCCCAGTCTTTTCTGCCGTCGACTTCCTTTCTTTCTACATTGAGGTCCCAGTCATGATTGTCATGTTTATCGCCTGGGTTCTCCTGAGTCGTCCAGCTGTAACTCGCGCTAGCGAGACATCCCCGCTGTTTCATCCAGGCCAAACCAACCAAGAATCCAGCGGAAAGCGGTGGTTCTCGGACCTCGTCGACATCCAGAAAGTGGATTTGAACAGCGACCAGTACGAAGAGGACGACGCAGACAAGCACGACGAGGAAGAACGAGGGAGTAGCTCTGGAATATTGCAGCGGCTATATTATTGGCTAGCATAATGGTAGGGCTCGAAATGTACAATAATTCAGTACTAATGAGTTTTTTTGTCACATACGAGATGGGGCTACGGTGTTACCAAGTTACTGTAATTGATTTTTGCTTGCTTCTTTCCTCCAAGTGCAAAACGCGAATAAGATTAGAATGTAATTTCAGGCGCGCAAGCGCTTGAGCCTCACTCAAGTTGGCCGCACTATGTACATGCGATCACGTTGCCATACTATATATCTATGACTGAGCGCCTTGATCCACTAACCCTTCGACGCGCGCCACAGCACTCTCTCCCCTCCGGCATTCCATTTCAGACTTCCGCATGAGTGTCATTGTGATTATTGGCGTACTCCTGGCGAATCTCGCACCTCTTGTGCTCGGAAAAGGCGGAGGGAAAGGAAGTTCTAGTAGCAGTAGCAGCAAAGGGAGCGGCTCAAGCAAAGGTTCAAGCAGTCACAGTAGGTAGGCCAGTTTGATCTCCGCCCTATTCCACCCTGCAGCAATTTATCATCGTCTGCCAAAAGCAGTGGCGGTGGGACAACCGTAGTTGTACATTCGGGGACCACACCCGCGCAATGCTACAATTCGAGGTAACGTAGTTCCTAGCTTCCTTCCCATGGTACCTCTGACTCGCCGTATTAATCATATATAGCGGGGAAGTTATCAAATGTCCTCCGTTGTCGGCTCGTGAAGGATTGATACTTGGTGCAGTACTTGGTGGGAGTGAGTACCACGCTCGGCAATAAGACCGACTGGACTAACACTCTGAACTAGTTGGCGGTGCCCTGATTCTTGCCGCCCTTATATATTTCATAGTCAAGAACAAGGATAAATGGAGACAGTGGCGCGAAAAGAAGAAACTCACTCTGCCAAGTCTCTCATTCAGCAAACAAGAGTACAAACCCCTCCAAGACCAGTCGGAAGAACACGTCTAATGCGCTTTCTCGATATACTACGTTGTCAGCGCTCAGGCGCTGTGTATGCTATGTTCTGATAAACTCATGTATCACACGCGTATTCTTATTTATTCAAAGTATTCGCTCTAATCTTACACAGTTATACAACGAAATATCTGGTCAACATTGTCTTGTATTTCCCACCTGGATTCCCGCAGAAAAAGCATGGTCGGATACGTCGAGGCCAACCCGGTCGTCGCTGAAAGCGCCAACCACACGGCATCAGCGTTGCTAGTGCTGGCCGCAATGTAAAACTCTCTGCCGCAACGTTGGAGCTCATCGTGTGTATGCCGATGTAAGAATCTCCTGAAGGATAGGATGGCCTGCCAGACTGTTGTGTCTTGCGAGTGCACGCCTTTCATCGTAGCCGTCATGCTTTTCAGCATCGAGCGGTATAAGCGATGGGAGTGGGTGTATGCAGACTCCGTTCCAACAGCTCCCCGTCTCCGCCTCGAGAGCGCATTAGTCGCGTCTGCGACATCTAGCTTGGCCAGCATGTCGCGGAAGCGTGGCCACACATCGTTCCACACCCTCCGATACATGAAACTCCCGACGTGCGTGACCAATGCCTCTATCAACGATGTTGCGGCGACCACAACGAAGGTCTCTGAATCGGCGAGCCGGTTAAGGATGAAAGGCCACGCCGAATGTATGGACGGGAGTAATGCCGATTCAGGCAGAACTGGAACCGAAGCAGCGAGGAGGATTAAAATCCTCGCACGAATTCCCGGAGACCCGTGCGTCAGGAAAAAGAGTGATCGAGACACTATTTGTTTTGTGAGGATCTGTGTGGGCGTCGAAGGCGGCTCTTCATCTGTTGATTGTTGCTGGGGCTGGTCCGATTGCTCTGGGGTGGGTTCCTCGAGCTCCGGTTCTTCCAGGGGAACATTGCGGCGGGGAAACCAATCGAAGAATGCCTGCGCTTGCTCGCTGTCCTTAGGGAATTCCAATGACGGCGAAGTAGCTGGCGCATCGCCACGCAATGCCGCCTCTTCCATCTCTATGACTTTGATTACCTCTCCAAGCACCTCGATGAGACCCTCGACAATATCGTTGTACCCATGAAACTCGTCCAAGCGATCGAAACACTCTGCAACAACATCGCTGGCGCGATCGACCACCTCGGCGCCAACTAGGCGAACCAGAACCAAAAGCACTTTGGTTGCGTCGACATCTAGCCATCGGCGAGTAAGCCTCCGGGCGACTGCATCCAACGCGTAATCGAAGTTGGAAAGTAGAAGGTTGGCCGATGACGCGTAAGATGCACTTATCGTCATGAAATTGAGGGTCGCCAGCGCTGTGGAGGATAAATGAAGCACGGATGAAACCAAAGAATGCAAGACTGGATATAGAGTATAGATGAGGAGTGGAATAGACCGAGCTTGCAGTATGCCAGAAGTAACAGCGATAAGCTGAAGACAGAGGGTTCTATGCAGTATCGGTTGTGTCACTCTCGTCTTGGTGGTCGTGGACGACGTCTGCACGATTTTGAGAGTGTCTTGCAGAGGATTGAGACCTTTCAGGTGCTGAATGGCCAGAGGAACGTCTTCATCCCGTTCTTCAATCTGAACCGTAGGCGGATCAACGTCCCCAACGTAGTCCCATAATTCCGCAACACTTTTGGCCAACCCTCTGGCCATTTTTTCAAGTCTCTTGGACCTTTTGTGAGCGAGAGAGTTCCCACTACTCCCAGAGAGGATAGAAAGGTCCGCGGCTCCTTCTAATAGACGACATGCACACCAGATGGCTGCAACTGCCTGAGTGTTTGTTCCATTGTGGCCCACAGTCGTGAACCACTCGACAGCAGCAAGACAGTTGTCGCCAGCTGCCCGCCCAAGGCTGTGGAACATTCTGACCAAGGCGTGATGTGCGCTGCGGGTTGAAAGATTTTTGAATGTTACTTCTGGGAAGGCGATTTCCTCAGAAGAACCACCATCGTTTTCGAGCATCAACTGGGCGGCAGACATGCGTGAAACGATGCGGGGTGGCTCCACCAGCTCCAGTACCGACAATAATCTCCAACCCCACCTCTCGATCCCCCCAGTTGGACCTAGAAGCACCCCCAACCCCGATGAAATAGGGGCGATTCCTGCTGTACTTCCAACGGGAGAAGCTAGATTGCAGACTGCTTCAATGAGCCCCGCAACATGCTCGACTTTAGAGTCGGCCTGTGACGAGAGAAACCGAGGTAAAGCTGAGAGGTTGTCCTTGGTGCTGTGTATGAGAGTTTGGAGTAAGGGTTGCCGAACCTTGGTTGGGGTTGTCAGCAACCCCAACAGGGACGCGTTTGCCTTTGTCGATACGTCCATGAAGGCGGAATTAGAGAGAGATAAAAGGAAGGAAAGTAATAAT
The DNA here is from genome assembly GCA_029448575.1 of Mycena maculata. NCBI lineage: Eukaryota > Fungi > Basidiomycota > Agaricomycetes > Agaricales > Mycenaceae > Mycena > Mycena maculata. Next base: position 71,051 of record JARJLG010000311.1, read on the forward strand.
GGTTGGGTCTGGGGTAGTGTTAATGTTGTAGCAGCTAGAACACTTGCAGAAAAATCCACAAGAGCGAGGAGCGCCGATGGAGTCATATGTGACACGAGCGGAGTGAGTGTGTTAATAGCAATGTGTAACTGCGTAGATGTTCCACGCAGCCATGACGGTGTCCGGGTTGTCGTGAACGGTCGAGAATCACGAGAGGATTCTCCTGATCGCGGGTTGGCCAAATCGGCAAGGTCCTCTAAATCTTCCACATATCGAACGGCGCCAACTTTAATGCAAACATCGTCTCCAATGGACTTGATTATTACCGCCTGCATCACCTTCAAAGATCCAGATACAGTGGCACCTTTAGCCCATCCAAGGCCTCCAGGAACACCGTGCGCCAGCTTTGTCATGCTGCTCACGACGCCGGGCAAGACGGAGGTGGCGAGTGGATCAGGAAAGTATGTGTCGATGAGGAGATACAATAAGTCCAAAGAAACATGCTGCAACGAGTAGTTCTGCGACTCGGCAGTGGTCAAGAGGGAGTCGAGTGTTTGGCCGAGAATGGGAGTGAAGCGCTGGGTGGATGCATTCTCCTGAAACTCGGACAGTCGTGCGGCAGCAGATCGTGAATGGAGTACGCCTTCGTCCTCACTTCTCGGCCGCAGGAGCGAAAGAAGGCACCGGGACGCTGCATCCTTGGTCTCTTCATCGCGGACTTTACCAGTTCCCTTCCCCTCTATGTTCCCTATGACGGAACCACACAGGATGAATATCTGCTCCCATAATTTTGTCTCGCAATTCCACCACCAATCCTCGCAAAGGATCTGCAAGACAAGAAGGATATTTTCCAAAACTTGATCGGGAATTTCGGGGGACCTATTGCGGGAAAGGATGGTCGAGAGAGGAAAGAATGTGTACGATATCAAAGAAGGACTGAGAATGTTCCCGGAGGCCTTCACATCCCGCAGGACAGCGACGAGCTCCGCTAATAGTTTGGAAACATTCGAAATCGAAGACGCGGTCAAGAGGGAGGCACCCAGGAGCGGAACGCAGACAGGCTTAAGCTGGAGACGAGGTAAACATCGAGAAAGATTTAAAAGACGGCTGACGAACTCTTTGAAATATTTGCTGCGTCTTTGCCTCATCCATTGTATGAAGGCACGGAATTTATCATAAGTAACGTTTCAGCCTTGAGGACGGCTCGCAGTCGACGCGTAGTTTGAGTCTCGTCTTCACACAAAACAGCCCGGCAAAATCCGATCGACTGATGGCAGTGATGGTGGAACTGTCTCCAAACACACCCAGGATGGGAACCTTTTAAGGTCGCTTAAAAGGCCTATGAAAAGAATGTGTATTCGTAGTCTAATATATCTTGATTGATTTAGCGAGATTCAATGAAGTAAGAAAGGATTACAGACACAACTAGAATTCATAGGTCTTTTTGACTTGATTGATTTCTATCTTATTCACCATGTAAGAAAGGTGTCTGAAAAGAACATCAATCAGGTGCCAAATCAACCATATTTGATTTTTGGGGTATCAGCAGTACATAAAAGCACATTGTAAAGTACATGTTTTAGGCCAATGAGGGATTTTTGCTATTTGTCCGGCATTTTCCGATCCAATGGCAAAAATCCCTCATTGGCGTAAAACATGTACTTTACAATGTGCTTTTGTGTACTGTCGATACCCCAAAAATCAAATATGGTTGACTTGGCACCTGATTGATGTTCTTTTCAGACACCTTTCTTACATGGTGAATAAGATAGAAATCAATCAAGTCAAAAAGACCTATGAATTCTAGTTGTGTCTGTAATCCTTTCTTACTTCATTGAATCTCGCTAAATCAATCAAGATATATTAGACTACGAATACACATTCTTTTCATAGGCCTTTTAAGCGACCTTAAAAGGTTCCCATCCTGGGTGTGAAATCACACCGGGCCTCGGGAAATCGCCGTGTCAAGGCGTGCCGAGGCGTGCTGTGGCGTGTTGGCGTGCAGGCGTGCAGGCGTGCCACCGTGCCAAATGATGCTGCTTTCTACTGGAGCCTTTCCCTCGTTTTCTTGTTCTATGGCTCGACCTGAACCTTGCCTGAACCTAGTCTCTCATAGACAGACACTTCAACAATAGGTCACCTCGTACCTCGGTTTGTTGAAGTCTGTTAGTTACCGCAGGGGTCTGATTGGATCAGGATCTTATTACATAAACTTTTTCCAAGTAGAAACGCTCGCCTTTAATTAAACTCGTCCTTCTGCCCAAAAGACCATCTAATCAGGTATTGATAACATATGAATTGGTTGTGGTATGTTTCAGGATTTTTTTGAGGGACAATTGAAGCAATTTGAAATATTTTCTTCAGATCGGCCGACAGATCACGGGATTATCGGTGCTCCCTCAAAACCACGATTCGGGCCTGAGTTTCGACATTCTGAAGAGACAGGATGCTCAGGGATGGATGTAAGAGTGATTCAGCATTATCAGTTTATGCAAAGACACGTTGAGCACTCACATCACAATTCAAACTCCGATGTTTATGTAATAAGATCCTGACCTAATCAGACCCCATCAGTAACAACAAGACTAGCCTGAACCTTCTTTCCAACTCTCAATCTTCGCCACTGCCAAGCAGCCCAAATATTTATTATCTCGCTCTGCATACGACCGGTGCCCGACTCGGGAATTCTCTGCTATTGCTGCTATTGTCCCAATTGTTGCTCTGCCAGTGGACCATACTCCAGCTCTTGCCTTTTCTCTGGAATGACGAGCGACGACGAGATGTAGAGGTACTAGGCTTTGTAGACGGGAATCCACGACGCTAGGATAACGTTTCGTCTTAAAGACTCATCAGGTGGCGTTATTCCCTATTTACCACGGCGGTGTTTGTCAACCTTCTTAGGGTCAAACAAACGGGCCGGAACGGGGTCACGGAATCCGTGTGGGGACTCAACGCTTTCCTCCGTACCGTCTCCGCGTCCCAAATAATTCTTGGCCGCATCAGTCCTAGTACGTAACTGTTTTGGCATTCGGCGAAATAAAAGGGCTACTGTTCAATTCAATACCGTCAAATTTGCGAACATCCTCGGTTGCCTGGTCAAAGGCAAGAGAAAGAGGGACCTCGGAGCCCGGTCAAGGGCCAGATATAGAGGTAAAGTGTTCGTTCTTCTGACCGTGAATTACGGAGTCCATACGGTCTCAACATAGAATCCACTGGTACGGAATATCCGAGTATTGGCGGAGTGCTGAACATTTTTAAGAAACTGTATTTTTTCGAAATCCGAAGACGAGCGGCGCCGTGACCGGGACCCTACGGGTCCCGGGCGACGCGAGCTGAGGATTGAGAAAAAAGAATCTTAAACGTTCGGCGCAAGCCGTTCGTGGTAAGCTTCCAACGTAGCACGGTTGCACTTATTGAACCGGTCACCCAGCGAGACTGGTTTTTTAAACGAGGCAAGGAATTTGAACTCAGGGTAGCCTGCCCCGAGGTCTCTCCAAGCAACGTCCAGTTCTCTCCAGACTGGGAGTAAATCAATTTCATCCCAGACTGGATTATGGGTGAGTTTGAGAACATGCAGTTCTTGGCTGTCACCTGAATCTTTCGACGCAGGGGGCATGAGCGCTCGTGGGCGCTCCACCTTGTACTGGATATCCGCAAAAGTACGTAGAAGCCACATCCCTGGGTAGCCGCGTTCGTTTAGGCGTATTGCAAAGTCCTTGCGGATCTTCGCAAAATCAGCTTCGTTAGAGCAGATGCGCACGTAGCGGATTAATTCTCCTTTGACCCAGGCACGCTTGGAGTCTTCGGAGTGGCATGACTTCCAGGGGATGTAGAGGTAGGCATTAAGTGCCTTTTGATACACATTCGTCGTTACCCGCAATTGTGGGTGGAACGCCGGTGTCGCCGGGTTTGAGCCCAGCGACACAAGTACATCAAGAAAGGGTAGGTGGTGTCTAGACACCGTCCACTCCATCCTCATGCTAGGATGGAGTGACCCGAAGCGCTCTTTGAAACGGAGTACGTCCGCAAGGGTTCCCTTGATGATGGCGAATGTATCATCAATAAACCGCTTGTAAAAGAGAATAATCTCCTTCATTTCTTGGAGGGCTGGTACCTCGTATTTGGCGAGAAAAAGGTTTGCATACATCGGGGCGCATGCTGTTCCCATCGCGGTGCCAATTACTTGCCGGTACGTTTTATCCGCAAATTTGACATAGTTGAATTTCAAGATTAACCGAAGTAGCAGGATAACCAGCTGCTTACGGCCTCTGATATCTAGGTTTGTGGCCTCCGTGGTGGTGGTAAATTCCATCTTGGAGGTGGAGAGTATTGATGCAATATTCGTGATTCCATCATCCATGGGGATGTTGGGATACATTGCAATAACATCTCCGGTAACGAGCCAAATGTCTTCCCCAGGAGGTAGTTTTAATTCCATGAGTTCGCGACAGAATGATTTCGAGTCGGGAAGTATCCATGGGAACTCCTTGAGGTACGGCTTGATTTGGTAGTCAACCCACACTGAAGCGTTCGCCAGTAGTGTATCGAACGATGGGACAATTGGTCGTCCCGACAGTGGAAGTTTATGGATCTTCGGAATAACTTTAAGAACTGGGACCTTGGTTCGCCTTGGAATGACGAGATGTTCTTCAATGTAGACATGGCAGATATATCTGGCTGACAAGTCTCCGAATGGTTTTGGTATACTGATGTGGTTGGCCTGCAACTGGCCTAATACACCTATGGCCTAGCTTGTCTGCAGACTATATTTCAATGCAAATATGCAAATGAGACCGGGTTCTTGTGAAAATTCTTCGAAAATCAAAGTATGAATGGTTCCACTGGCTTCCGGTTCAACTTCCGCAACACCGTGAATTACCCTTCCCCCAACTTCTGTGCTTCTCACCCAGTACATAGCACGTAAATCTCTGTGCACAGCTTGTTTACACCAAGGTCGCACCCATGCACGCTTCATGCCACGCCAATGCACGCTTCGGCCATGCTTTGCATGCTCCACCACGCCTTGCACGCCTCAAGGCACAGCCACTGCACGCCAGGCGTGCAGGCGTGCATTACTGTGCACCTTGTAACAACTACAAACTTTTTTTTTCTGACAATGATTTTCGTTAGCTTAATACCTATGCAGCATAGATATCATGTCTTTTCTCCCAGTGAAGGCAACTTCATTCTTGGCACTATTTACATGATTACAGCCTGGAACAGGCTGTAATTAGTCTGGTTGAACTTGTTCAACTTCAATTCTATTGAACCGCCAGGCCCTGGCCGCAAAGTGAAAGGCAATAGGAACATCCTCAGAGAGGTGAGAAGGCCCTTGGACAGGGCAGATGGAGGTACACAACTTGAAGGACAAGCTGCATTCCCATGATCTAGCATGGGCAAGCTACGAGTCAATAATGTGTGTTTCAGCGTTGGGAAGTTCAGATATACCCATTCCCAATGTTAGACAGAGAAATATATGCAAGCACTAAATTTCCTTCCGGTTGAACGAGCGAAATGACCGAGTTCCTCAGTAGGAACATCATAGAAAAATGCAAGGCTTAGTGAAATGACCAAATTTTGGGTTTGGGTTTTTGTGGGTGGCCCAATGTATTGACATCCAAAATCCATCCCAGTATCATTTTTAAGGCCAGGGAATCAATATGTAGTGAGTTAGAACGAAATGAATAGTGCATACTACAAGCACGCTAGCACTGCCACGCTGCCATGCCTTGGCATAGTCTTGCAAAATGACTTTGGATACTTTTGTAAAGACAATCGTTTACACGTATGTATACAAAGTCTTGGATTTATCACACCCCTGCTCTGAGGAGCGACATCCATCAGTGATGCATGATCTCGGTGCGATTTCCGTTCCCGTTTTGGCAATTCTTGCTCAAAGGGAAGGCCTATCAAAGGCCAATTAAGAGCAGCGCGCCATAGCGCCCGTCGCGATGAACTTGCGTCCATTGGATAGATTAAACATATTTTAGGGTAGCATAGTAAGGACTATGAGCAGTATTCACTGGCAGGACGGGGAGGAGACACATCGGGCGTACATCTCAATTGAGCGAAAATCGCCAAAACAGGAACGGCAATCGCACCGAGATCATTCATCACTTGATGGATGTCGCTCCTCAGAGCAGGGGTGTAACAAGTCCTTCAACATTGACGCTTATATGGTCTGACCTACCGATATTCTCACCCCTTCCAATCTTGACTTGCAGGACAAGAACGTCTGTAACGTGCGTATTGAGAAAGAAAACAAAGCCAGTATTGCCTTTACCAGGGCCTACACTGCGGCTGGGACCGATCTCGCCAACTTGGACGTCGGCTACCCCCCTCAAGCCTTTTTTTTGTACACTGACACCGAGAGAGGGTTGATGGTGCAATCAAAGGAACTCGTCGATATCGTCGGGTCTCTGCCCGTGTACATGGTGATCTGGATTGCCGAGGCACGCAGAAATGCTGTGGCGGCTGAGAAAGCGCAGAAGAATAAACGAGAGCAGGACTGCATGGATCGGGAGGCAGAAAAAGCTAAGGCGTTGCTGTCTATCGTTGGTACGCTCCTCACCAAAAACCCTCATCACATTCCATCCACTATGACCGCTCCCATCTCCATCCCCGACATGTATCACACTTCCCTCGCCCATAAGATTTACCTCCCTCTTCACTGGTGGAGTGACCAAACGATCATCCACGTCAAACAATTTCCCCACACTCTCCCCACAGAAGCCCTTACCATGCTGCGCAAACAGCGCTTCTCACGTCACCAGCAAACCGTGTCATTAATGTGGCCAAGGCGATGAAAGAGCTCGGTGACGAGGACGTCACGGCATACATCCCGGGTCTATGGCGACAATCGTCAATGAACCAACTCAAATCCTTTTGACATCTTTGCCCGCCCATCGTCCCTGGAGATCCATCCTCGCCGACCCACACGTATGCAAGCGAGTATGAGCAGCATGTACATTGGTTTTCCAGTTTGCGGTTTTTTGAGGATGTAGGGAAATTCCAAATCTGGTACTCAGTGGAGCTCAAGCTCTGCTATGCTATTCTCGCGGGCGGTATTTTTGAGGCCGAGCTCTATGAGTCGCGTGTCGACAACGTGATCTCGAATTATGATCAGATGCAGGTCATTGGGCAAGGTTTCGTGTTGGCCCCTCTCGTGACGTCCCTAGCGGGCGCGGGGCTGAAGCACGCAGCTGTGGACGAGGGGAACTCAGGCCCGTCGAAGCAGGCACACGGTGTTTGGCCCTGCGACCGCTTGACACCCGCTCTGGTCGAGAATAGAGGCATACCCCGGGGCTATGGAGGTGCACCCCGCGGCGGTGGGGGCAGTGGAGGTGCTGGTGGGCATCCACTGTCCTGTCTAATCTGTGCGGGCCCACACAATGCACATAACCATCCTGCAGATAAGACGGTCTTCTCAGATGACACACCTTGCTTTTGCGTGCTGGATGGTCGGGGCTTGCGCACTGTGCGGTCCTTTCGCGGTGGAGCACCCCGCCCCCTCTGCATCACCTATAACATCAACCGGCCCTGCACAGAGACACACAGCGACCGCGTCCACGTTTGCTCATTCTGTGGTGGCAACCATCCCGCTCTTTCCTGCGACCCCACTTGCGGGCGTGTCCGGGGCGGTGCCCTCTTCCCTTGAGGACGCGCCGGCAGCACCTTCTTATCTTGAGCACAGTCTATTGCCTCCAGCCACACTAAACTACACAGACCTGATGCCGTTCGTGCACGCTCGCGCACCGCTCCCAGAGTCGCCCGACAAGTTCTCCGCTATTCTCGATCAGGTCGTACAGCCCTACAATGCTGATGCTTTCCACATGCTACTATCAAAGCACAGACTAACTTCTTCCTACCCCGATCTTGTCTGGAATATGCGACAGGGCTTCGGGCTCGGTCGCATGCCCGTCCTCCCCTCAACTATCATCCTGCCTAACCACCCTTCCGCTCTAATCGAACGCGATGCTACGCTCGAGTACCTGCACACTGAGCTTGCTTTGGGTAGGATGGAGGGCCCTTTTTCCCGTTCCGAGATGGAGATGATATGCCACGGGCATTTCTACGCCTCCCCTTTGATCGTCTCCTCTCAGGACCAGGGCCCCGGTCTGGATACCAAGAAGAAGGTTTGTCGGAACCTATCGAAGGGTGACATGTGCACCGGCACCCCCGCAGTGAATGAATTTATCAACAAGGAAGGTTTCCCTACCCGATTTGATATGCCCACAAAGATGGCCGAGCTGGTGAGCTTCTTCCCAGTCTGTTTTTTTCTCCCTTTCCACTCTTCTTCCGGTGCATTTGCATCTCTTTATGCTAATGCTTCGGCTGCGGTACGTCATCTCCCCACGTGTTTGCGCTGTCCCCCCGCACAATTGTGCTGCACACTCGCACTGTCCTCCCGCACATTTGTGCCATGCGCTTGCGCTGTTCTCCCACGTTTCGACGCTGTCCTCCCACACGTTTGTCCTGTCCTCCTGCACACTTGTGCTGCTCTCCTGCACGATTGTGCTGCGCACTTGCGCTGTCCTCCCGCGTCTTGGCGCTGTCTTCCTGCACGTTTGTGCTGTGTACATCTGTATCAGACTTCGTCTCTTGCTCACTTCATCCCATCTGTCCTTCCACATGCATCGATTCATCAGTGCAGGGAGCTCATATATATCTTTCTCAGGTTGCTACGGCCCCTGTCGGTGCACAAGCCTGCGCGTTCGACATTAAGTCCTTCCACCGGACTTGTCCCGTTCTCCCTGCCCACAAACCGTTCCTTGTAGTTCACTTCAAGAATGAGTTTTTCCTTGACCATGGCCACTGTTACCCATTCGGCGCCGCATCTGCCAGCAGCAACACGGGTCAGATCTGCAACGCACTCGTAGATATCTGGCAGGCTGAACTAGGGGCGGGCGTGCAGGTGCTCAAGTACAAAGACAACATCCGCTTCCCAAATGGGGCGAGTCTGTCCTCTTGTGGCACCTTAGATTTTGTCTTTGACCGCACCTCAGTTCTCACACCAATCAATCCGTTGCACGCACCGTGGCACCCGACAAAGACAGGGAGTGAGTTCAGCGAACTTATCGTCTTCCTCGGCCTGCTCTGGGATATGCGCTCGCGCCGCGTATCGCTCTCGGAGCAGAAGTGTCTCAAGCATCTCACATGTGTTCACGAGATGATTGAAGGCATCGGCACATCATGGAAATTCGGGCTGCAGGATATTCGAGTGATGCACGGCTCATTGTGTTATCTGGTTCTTGTCTTCCGCAAGGGCGCGTCGTACCTGTCTACTCTCTCCAATGCCATGTCCGCATTCAAGGGTGATACTTTCAAGCAACGCTGGCTCTCTAAGTCTGTTGCACACACGTTAAAGTGGTGGCGTGCCCAGCTCACTGATGCCCTCCACTTCCGTCAGCTCCATCCGCTCGGCCCGTTACAAGACTTTGACATTTATGTTGACGCTAGCACATCCTAGGGCGTCGCGATCGTTATCGGCCCGCGTTGGTACACTATGCAGCTCACGCCTGATTGGAAACGCCCCAGCGTGGACATTTGTTGGCTAGAGGCAGTCGTGATTGAGCTGCTGCTCATGTTCTTGCAGCAGCTCAACTTCAAGGATGTTCATATACTAGTCCGCTCAGACAACAAGGGTGCAATCAGAGCGCATCAAAAGGGGCGCTCCCCTAACTTCAGTATTAATTTGTGTGCACACCGTACGTTCGCGATCATGGCAGGTCTATTCATAACTCCCAACATCATCTACGTGCCCTCCGCTGACAACCTCGCCGACGCGCCCTCGCGCGGCCTTCCTGCACCCCATCTTGATCTTCGTGATCGTCTCTGCTGTCAATTCGACCTTCCAGATGACTTGCGCGGCGTCTTTGTCGATGACTCTGTCTGTTCGTGATGAATGGCTTGCAGGCACCTTCCGGTACCACGCCCCGTCCTCACCCCCCACGCTCGTCTCACTTGCCCGATCCCCGTCCTCGTTACTGTCTATTTCGGCGCCCGGCCCGTGATCCGCCCCTCTCACCCTCGACTGCTCTCAAGCCACCGCTGTCTCGTGATCCTCTGCAGCGTTTGTATGTCCTCCTCTCGCCTTCTGCCTCTGTTCTCACCTACCCGAGATAGTTTCTTCGTATCTGATGCACCTCCACGTCCAGTTTCCTTTTCCACCCTCTTGACATCTCAATCTCCGTGCGTCACACGTTCCTGGGATCTATTCTTGTTTCTGACCTCGTCCTCAGCTCCCGGTATCCACAGACCCTCCCAGCGCCCCCCACGCTCCCACCCTGGCCCCCGCCGTCGTTGCTGTCGCCCTCCACATCCTTCCCAGTCCTCTCACTTGTTCGGCATCCCCCCCTCGGCAATCTCTCCAACACCACGCCCTTCGCAGATGAACACAAATCTTCGTCCTCACGGGCCCTGGACCCCTGTGTCTCGCTTCTGGATGTCCGTAAGGCAGTGGCCACGTCACTTTGGCGCAAGACAGCACGGAAATCGGTCAAATACACAACACTCAGGGTCAGTGTCTTTCGGCCGCATGTCCCCGCGGATTGGCGGGTTCTTCTTTGGACAACACCCTACTCGCTCGCTGCCCATTCCATGATGCAGGAGAATGGCATCTCGCTCTGACTGCAAACTCACATCTTCGAGGGTTTGCTCGGCACACACATTCCCGAGACGTGCGAGTCGTACAATGCTGGCCTTCTCCAGTTCAACATCTTCTGCGACCGCTGTTATATCCATGCAACATCCCCAGTCTTCTCGTCGACCTTCCGGTAGCTCCGGTAGGTTCCGAGGCTCCGGTATACTACCGGAGCCTCCGAACCATCAACCATCGGGTTTTTACGCAATGAAGGATTACTGAGCGTTTCCCGTTTATCCGTCTTCCTTCCTTTTCACTTATTGTCATACGACTTCTCATCAGCCCATCTGACTTGACTTATTGTTAAGAACCACTCTCCTTCCTTTTATGGAATACAATTAGATACTTAGTATAAATACGTCTTTAATATGTCTTGTACGTCAGATTGATAATTGACGTTGCTTGGCTCACTTCCCTTGCACTGAGTCGTCTCCGTTCTCTCCGGATCCCTCCGGTACTCCGACTTGTCTTCCTCTATCGGGTACCTGCCGGTTAGGGTAGTCACTCACCCTTGACCCCCTGTGGTGTTGTGATCCTCCTCCGTATACGTTCCGGACCCTCCGGCTCTCCGACGCTCCGACATACCGGAGCCTCCGGTCACTCGGTCATTTACTCTTTGGGTCCACCCCGGCTCGGTATATAACAGTATTATCAATCTCCCTATTCTGACTGGCAATGTCTCGTCTTCCTAATCCAAATCTACCCAACACGGAACAAATCGAACGTTCCAACACTGGTCGGACTGATCGGGAACCTCGTCGAGAATCCCGTATGTTCAGCCAGATCGTTCCGATGAGTACTCCGGTCCAAGTTCTCGGTCCGTCGATGTACCCGTCTATTCCGGTATCACCCACCCTTCGATACACTCCGCATTTCACTCGGAGTTCACCTGCGCCACCTATGCCATCTCCGACAACAATTCCGGGGTTAGTTCTCAATCCCCGGACCCCCGAGAATCCGGTGAGATATCCGGCCTCACCCCATCCACGCCGCGCTGCAGCAATCTCTCGTAGCGTATCTCCCATCGCTGGGCCTCGTATCGTTGAGGTTCCGGAAGATCCCCAGGAGGCTTCCGAAGACTCCGTACATTCCGGAGGTCATGCAGCAAGCCTCCACTTGTCGGAGGAGCTTCCCGAGCGTGATCCTGCTCCTTCCATTCATGACGGGGGCAGTAATAACGGCGATGGAGGCGATGGTGGCAGTGAAGGTGGTGGTGGAGGTGGTGGTGCTGGTCCACCGCCCGGCCCTCCCGGAGGTCCACCCGGAGGTGGTCCCGGAGGTCCCGGCGGTCCCGGCGGTCCCGGTGGTCCTGGTGTTCCAGGTGGTCCACCCGGAGGCCCCCCTGGCGGTCCACCTGGCGGTGGCCCCGGAGGTCCCGGTATACCTCGGGCTCCTCGTCGTGTTACGACGCCTGAGGCCAATGAGGCCTTAATCATGGACACCATCCGGACCTTCCGGGATGCCATCAATGTGTTCTCCGCTCGTCCCGCGGACCTTCCTCCTCGTTCCAACCGATCCAATCTCCGTAATCCGGACACCTTCGATGGATCGGACCCGGCTAAACTCTCGTCCTTCCTCACCCAGTGCTATTTGCACTTCGCAGAGCGCCCGCAAGACTTTCCGGACGACGATGATCGTATTCTCTACATCATTTCGTACCTCCGGGGCAGCGCTCAGCAATGGTTTTCCCCCAACCTTTACGACCCGACCATCATTCCGGTCTGGGACGGCAACTTTGCCGTCTTCATTCAGGAGCTTACGTTAAATTTCGGGCCGCATGATCCGGTTGGGGATGCCAAGGACAAAATTCGCGCATGCCGGATGAAATCCGGCGACCGGATCACCACTTACATCATCGAGTTCGACTTCCTTTCGGTTTTGACCCGGTGGAGCGATAACGCCCTCCGGTATCAGTTTTACGAAGGACTTCCCCGTCGGATCAAGGACGACATGGTTCATCATAACTATGCCAACACCCTCGACGGAGTGAAGTTGGTCGCTCGCATCATCGATGGCCGGTACTGGAAACGAGAGGCGGAGAAGCTCCGGGAGCGTGAACGCGACAAACCCTCCGGTTCCGGTGGCGGTAACGCTACCGGAGGTCAATCCGGCAACCCAAAACCCAGTAATCGGAATTCCGGCAAGGGTTCCAAATCTTCCAACGCTCCCGCACCCTCCTCTACCGCTGCGACTGCCGGAAACTCCGGTAACAACGCCGGACGCTCCGGTAACCAGGGTAAAGGCAAGGCCAAGTCGTCCGACGCCACTCCTGCCGCTCGCGCCTACGCCGACAAGCTCGACGCCAGCGGAAAGATCAAGCAGGACGAACGCGAGCGTCGCCGGAAGAATAACCTCTGCATGTACTGCGGAGGTAAGGGTCACACAGCCGACAACTGCAACAAGCGTCCTGGGCAGGCTAGCGCCAAAGCCGCCCAGGCCTCGACCTCCGGTACGACCACCCAGGCTCCGGCGGCTCCGGCTACGCCGGCCGCCGCGGTTGCTGAGTCAAAAAATTGATCAGCAACTCGGAATCCTCCGCACCTGGTCCGAGTTGCGTTGACTCACGGGTGCTCACCGAGGTTCGTCTCAACGCTTCCGCTCTCTTCCCTAATGCCCTTTACGTCTCTCTCGATATTTCTTCCCTCCGGTCGGACATCTCCGAGCCGGAGCTATGCTCTTCCATGTCTCCATCTCTTCTCTCTCGAGTAGTCGCGGGATTCAACTCCCGTGTGCGTGCGCTTGTGGACTCCGGATCATCTCATTGTTTTGTATCATTGAAAGTCTGCGAATCTAATGCGTTTTCCACGTATACGGTGGACCCGGTTCGGGTCCGGTATCTCGACGGCTCATCTTCCATCATCAACCGGATGCTCCGGTTGTTGCTCCGGTTTCCTTCTGGCGAAGTTCAATACATGGACTTCTTCGTCACACGTCTCGATTCTCCTTGCGATCTCCTTGCGATCTGGTCCTGGGATACAATTGGCTCAGCCGCATTAATCCGTTGATTAACTGGTCCGAAGCCTCTATCACGTTCCGGCCCGATCCCGTAAGGGAATCCCTGTCGACAACCCCGGAAATAATTCCGGGATCTGCTACGGTAGTTCCGATTACGGACGAGGCACCTCCGGTACAAGTCGTTCCGGCTCCGGCGCCTACACCGACTCCGACGATTCCGCCATCTCCCGCTCCTTCCATGGAGACTCTTGCTCCTTCCATGGAGATTCCGGAGGCCTCTGGGCCTCGTCCTCTCTCTACCCCTCCGCTTGTGTCTCTCGTGTCTGCTGCGGCTTACCGCTCCATCATTCGAGACAAGGATTGTTGTCAATATACAATGCGCGCCACTCCCTCGGAAGAAGCCCGTGCCCGGTTTGCTTCCGCATCTGCTCCGGACACTTCCGGTATACCTTCCGAGTACCACGAGTTCGCTGACGTCTTCTCGGAGCAGGAAGCTTACAATCTTCCTCCTCATCGAGAATTCGACCTCAAAATCGAGCTCCTGGACGGCGAGGAGCCTCCGGTCGGTCATGTCTACTCCCTTTCGCCTACCGAGCTCGCTGCCCTTCGGGACTTCATCGACAAGAATTTGAAGTCGGGATTTATATACCCGACTCGTTCAAGTCATGGAGCTCCTATTCTCTTCGCTAAGAAGAAAGACGGTAGCCTCCGGTTGTGCGTCGACTACCGAGGACTTAATCAGATTACGAAGAAGGACCGCTATCCGCTTCCTCTCATCGCCGATCTCCTCGATGCTCCCGGGAAGGCTCGCATCTATACAAAACTTGATCTCCGGCACGCATACCATCTCCTCCGGATCGCTCCGGGTGACGAACCTAAGACGGCATTTCGTTCTCGCTATGGGTCCTTTGAATTCCGGGTTGTTCCGGAAGGCCTTACCAACGCTCCGGCCGCTTTTCAGCGGTTCCTGAACAGTTTGTTTGCAGATCTGTTGGACGTGTACGTCATCATCTATTTGGACGACATATTGATCTATTCCGATGATCCGACCCAACATACCGAACACGTTCGGGAAGTGCTCCGGCGCCTCCGGAAGGCCGGACTCTACTGCAAACTCTCAAAATGCGAGTTTAGCGTCACCACCTGCGAATATCTCGGTTACATCCTGTCGCCGGAAGGCTTCCGGATGTCTCCGGACAAAGTTTCCGCCATCGTAGATTGGCCGGAACCCCGGAAAGTGAAGGACGTTCAGTCCTTCCTTGGGTTTTGTAATTTTTATCGGCGTTTCATATGGAACTACTCGGCGATCACGATCCCTCTTACTCGCCTCACTCGTTCCAACGTCCGATGGGATTGGACCCCGGTTTGCCAACTCGCATTTGACACCCTCAAGCACGCGTTTACGGAGGCTCCGGTACTTTCACACTGGATTCCGTTCCGGCAGCTCACTGTCGAAAACCGACGCCTCCGACTTACGCAATCGCCTCGATTCTCTCCATCCTCGGAGATGATGGCGAAATTCATCCCATTGCGTTCCGGTCTCGGACACTCGGTCCGGCCGAACTCAACTACGACACTCATGACAAGGAACTCTTGGCCATCTTCGACGCCTTTAAACACTGGAGGCATTACCTCGAGGACCGGAGCTTCCGGTCGACGTCGTAACCGACCACAAGAACCTGGAATACTTCGCGACGACCAAAATCCTCACTCGTCGCCAAGTCCGGTGGTCGGAATACCTGTGCCACTTCAATATGGTTATCCGGTTCCGTCCGGGTAAGCTCGGAGCTAAGCCAGACGCTTTGACTAGACGATGGGACGTCTACCCTAAAGAGGGGGATAGGGCTTACAGCCAATTGAATCCTCAAATTTTTCGCCCCATTTTTACTCAAGATCAACTCACCTGCGTCGCTCCGGGCCACATTCCTCGAGGAAATCACCCTCCGTTCCTCCATCGTTATGGATGTTGAGAAGCTCTATTCCGACATTCGTGCCCACTACAACGATTGACCCAGCCGCCGTTGCGGGCATTGCTTCCGCAGCCTCCGGCACCACTCCGCGCTGGAAACTCGACCCTTCCGGTATGCTCCGGCTCTATGATCGCATTTACGTTCCGGTGGTTTCCGGAGATGTTCCGGACCAGCTCCGCGTACGTGTTCTGCAGAATTTGCATGATCACGAGTTGGCTGGCCACTTTGGACAAAATCGCACATTAGCACTAGTACGCCGTGAGTACACTTGGCCGGAGGTTCGGACCTTCGTCCGGGACTACTGTCGGTCGTGTGTTCTATGCAAGCGCAACAAAAAGCCTCGGCATCGACCTTACGGACTCTTGAAACCCCTTCCGGTTCCGCTCCGGCCTTGGCATTCCATTTCCATGGACTTCATCGAGCAACTCCCTCTCTCCGGCGAGTTTGACTGCATTTTGGTGATTGTTGATAGGTCATCCAAACAGGTCATTCTCATTCCTTGCGATACCCACATCAATTCGCTGGAGCTCGCTCGCCTCTTCCTCATTCACGTCTTTCCAAAACACGGTGTTCCGGCACATGTTACGTGCGACCGGGGCTCCGAAT